>JADBJO010028441.1:0-15000 GCA_016801955.1 Conus betulinus | reverse complement strand
CTAGGAATAGCACTTACTTAGAGCTTTCGACAGACCTCCGTCCGTCTTCTTCATTTCAAAATGAAACTGGTCTCCAGTTACGCCCGCTTTACAATTGGATGAATGCGTGATGTTCGTGGGGTGCACGGGTGTCTTTCAGATTGAAACTGTAGGCCTACCTCGTGACGGCGACATCTCAATCTAGTCAAGATATAGCACCAATATCTGTAATAGATATTATCTTTAATTCTCTAAGTTTAAATGAATAAATGTTTATTGTTGTCCTCCTACGACTTATGAGGACTGTGACTATTGACTTTCTTTTCCGTTCGTGTAAAATAATCAAAAAGTGAAACGATAGTGACTCCAGAAACAATTACATCTTTCCACGTAACAGGCTTCTAATACTGTGAGAAACACACACACACACACACACACACACACACACACACACACACACACACACACACACACACACACACACACACACACATGCGCGCACGCACGTGCGCTCCCACGCGCACACACACGTACATATTCTCTCTCTTTCTCTCTCTCTCTCTCTCTCTCTCTCTCTCTCTCTCTCTCTCTCTCTCTCTCTCTCTCACACACACACACACACACACACACACACACACACACACACACACGCACACACACACACCACACACACACACACACACACACACACACACAATGCGATGAAGCGGTAGATATTGTGCAGTCACACAGAAGTCTTACTCACACAATTCATACAACTTTCACATCTTCCATGATCATGTTCTGATCCATGTCTGACAACTTTCGGTCCACAACCCCTTATTTTGCCAGCATTGAAAGAGAACACACACCTATTTCTTAAACAATGAAATGTTTTGAAAATGAGGAACTTCAGGTGACAGAGTCGACTGGCCTCAATGCACTCTTTCTCTCACATCAACTATAGCGAGATACTCTGTCCTTTTTTGTGTCATTCTGTGACTTGGGTTTAAACACTGTGGAAAATCAGCAGGCAACAGTCAGCCTTGGGTGGAATGGGGATTTGTGTGCGGTGACTGATTCAGCTGCTGTTGCATTGTGCGTGAAGTCCATGTATGGACAAGCTTGGAAGTTCTGTTGATACGGATGCTTTTCTGTTGTTTCTGTCTGCCTCCTGGCTGCTTTTGTACTAGCTGACCAGGTTTGAGGAGCAGTATTAATTTGGAGTTATGGGAATGTAAAACACTCTCTCCCATGGGAGCAAAAGTGGCCATCCTTCTATGTTATTTCTTCTTCCTCCATGGGAACGAAAGTGGCTGTCTTTCTATGTTCTTTCCTCTCTCTCCATGGGAACGAAAAATGGTCATCCTCCTTTGTTATTTCCTCTCTCTCCATGGGAGCAAAAGTGGCCATCTTTCTGTGTTAAATTCTCTCTCTCCATGGCAACGAAAGTGGCCATCCTTCTATGTTATTTCCTCTCTCTCCATGGAAACAAAAGTGGCCATCCTTCATGTTATTTCCTCTATCTCCATGGGAACGAAAGTGGCCATCTTTCTATGTCATTTCCTCTCTCTCATGGGAACAAAAGTGGCCATCTTTCTATGTTATTTCCTCTCTCTCCATGGGAACAAAAGTGACCATCGTTCTATGTTATTTCCTCTGTCTCCATGGGACCAAAGTGGCCATCCTTCATGTTATTTCCTCTCTCTTCGTGGGACCAAAAGTAGCCATCTTCTATGTTATGTCTTTTCTCTCTCCAGGGGAACAAAAGTGGTCATCCTTCTATGTCAATTTCTCTCCCTCCATGGCAACGAAAGTGATCATCCTTCCATGTTATTTCCTCTCTCTCTCTCCATGGGAACAAAGTAGGCATCTTTCTGTGTTATTTCCTCTCTCTCATGGAAATAAAAGTGGCCATCTTTCTATGTTATTTCCTCTCTCTCCCATGGGAACAAAAGTGACTATCATTCTATGTTATTTCCTCTCTCTCCATGGGAACAAAGTGGCTATCTTTCTATGTTCTCTCTCTCTCTCTCTCTCTCTCTCTCTCTCTCTCTCTCTCTCTCTCTCTCTCTCTCTCTCCATGGGAGCACGTGCCATCTTTCTATGTTATTTCCTTAACTCTCTCCATGGGAGCTCAAGTGGCCATCTTTCTATGTTATTTCCTCTCTCTCTCTCTAGGAACAAAAGTGGCCATCGTTCTATGTTATTTTCCTCTCTTTCCATGGGAACAAAAGTGGCCATCCTTCTATGTTATTTTCTCTCCTTCCGTGGGAACAAAAGTGGCCCATCCTTCTATGTTTTTTCTCTCATCATGGGAACAAAAGTGGCCATCCTTCTTTGGGAACAAAAGTGGCCATCTTCTATGGGAACAAAGTGGCCATCCTTCTATGGGAACAAAAGTGGCCGTCCTTCTATGGGAACAAAAGTGGTCATCCTTCTTTGGGGACAAAAGTGGCCATCCTTCTTTGGGGACAAAAGTGGCCATCTTCTATGGGAACAAAAGTGGCCATCCTTCTATGGGAACAAAAGTGGTCATCCTTCCATGATATTTCCCTTGTCTTCATAAATCTGAGAATTAATATCATTTTATTTAACCTCCAAAATATAGTTAAGAAAATTTAGGTACTCTTTGCGGACTACAAATATTCTCATACCATCAGGAAGAAATTGTAGGTACTTTTTGAAGATGGTAAACATTCTCATAGCAACAGGTGGTAATCATTCTCATAGCAACTGGAACAAATTGTATGCATTCTTTGCAGATGGTAAACATTATTATACCAACAGGAAGAAATTGCAGGTACTCTTTGCAGATGATAATCATTCTCATACCAACAGGAAGAAACTGTAGGTACTTTTGCGGACTGTAGACATTCTCATACCAACAGGAAGAAAAACTGTAGGTATTTTTTGCGGACTGTAAACATTCTCATACCAACAGGAAGAAACTGTAGTACTTTTGCGGACTGTAGACATTCTCATACCAACAGGAAGAAACTGTAGGTTCTTTTGTGGACTGTAGACATTCTCATACCAACAGGAAGAAAAACTGTAGGTATTTTTTTGCGGACTGTGGACATTCTAATACCTATAGGAAGAAACTGTAGGCATTTTTTGCGGACTGTAAACATTCTCATACCAGCAGGAACCGCAACCGTGCAGCAACACTGGTACACCCAGCCCCTCCCTCCTCCTCCGCCCCCGTAAACAAAAAAAATCTATGATAATAAAATAGATGAACAAAAACAAAGAAAAAGAACAAGCTCCCGAAGACACAGAGAGCAAACGTCTGTCCCAGGGGCTGTCTGCTATAACAGGAACATTGATTCCTATGCCAGAGACACTATAGTCTGTTCCAGGGGCTGTCTGCTATAACAGGACCATTGATTCCTGTGCCGGAAACACTATAGTCTGTTCCAGGGGCTGTCTGCTATAACAGGAACATTGATTCCTGTGCCAGAGACACCATAGCTAAAGTCTATTCCAGAGGCTGTCTGCTATAACAGGACCATTGATTCCTGTGCTGGAAACACTATAGTCTGTTCAGGGGCTGTCTGCTATAACAGACCATTGATTCCTGTGCCGGAAACACTATAGTCTGCTCCAGGGGCTGTCTGCTATAACAGGACCATTGATTCCTGTGCCGGAAACACTATAGGGGGCTATATCTGTTCCAGGGGCTGTGTGCTATAACAGGACCATTGATTCCTGTGCCAGAGACACCATAGCTAAAGTCTGTTCCAGGGGCTGTCTGCTATAACAGGACCATTGATTCCTGTGCCGGAAACACTATAGTCTATTCCAGAGGCTGTCTGCTATAACAGGACCATTGATTCCTGTGCCAGAGACACCATAGCTAAAGTCTGTTCCAGGGGCTGTCTGCTATAACAGGACCATTGATTCCTGTGCCGGAAACACTATAGTCTGTTCCAGGGGCTGTCTGCTATAACAGGACCATTGATTCCTGTGCCGGAAACACTATAGTCTGTTCCAGAGGCTGTCTGCTATAACAGGACCATTGATTCCTGTGCCGGAAACACTATAGTCTGTCCCAGAGGCTGTCTGCTATAACAGGACCATTGATTCCTGTGCCGGAAACACTATAGTCTGTTCCAGGGGCTGTCTGCTATAACAGGACCATTGATTCCTGTGCCAGAGACACCATAGCTAAAGTCTATTCCAGAGGCTGTCTGCTATAACAGGACCATTGATTCCTGTGCCAGAGACACCATAGCTAAAGTCTGTTCCAGGGGCTGTCTGCTATAACAGGACCATTGATTCCTGTGCCAGAGACACCATAGCTAAAGTCTATTCCAGAGGCTGTCTGCTATAACAGGACCAGTGATTCCTGTGCCAGAGACACCATAGCTAAAGTCTAAAGTCTATGTTCTGCTATAACAGGACCAGTGATTCCAGTGCCAGAGACACCATAGCTAAAGTCTGTTCCAGGGCTCTGTCTGCTATAACAGGCCAACCATTGATTCCTGTGCCAGAGACACACCATAGCTAAAGTCTGTTCCAGGGGCTGTCTGCTATAACAGGACCATTGATTCCTGTGCCGGAAACACTATAGTCTATTCCAGAGGCTGTCTGCTATAACAGGACCATTGATTCCTGTGCCAGAGACACCATAGCTAAAGTCTGTTCCAGGGGCTGTCTGCTATAACAGGACCATTGATTCCTGTGCCGGAAACACTATAGTCTGTTCCAGGGGCTGTCTGCTATAACAGGACCATTGATTCCTGTGCCGGAAACACTATAGTCTGTTCCAAGGGCTGTCTGCTATAACAGGACCATTGATTCCTGTGCCGGAAACACTATAGTCTGTTCCAGGGGCTGTGTGCTATAACAGGACCATTGAATCCTGTGCCAGAGACACCATACAGGCAGACTCTGTGTCAGGGCTGTCTGCCTGCAGAAATGATGATCCTGAATCCTGATCCGTGTACACAAATGTAGCCTTGAAATCAAATGCACCTTGTCTACTTAATTCAATGCTCAAATTCTTTAAATACATAAATAAAGCGATACTCTCCGATCTGGGATAATCAGGAATAGATTCTGTTTTAGTTTTCTTTGGAGTCACCTCAAGTTTCCATTTCTCTTAAATCAGTTGCAAAACTGGGAATTTCCTCAGTCCAAAACGTTTGGTATGAATCAACAGAATTGTGTCGTCCACAAACAAAAGCACAAGAAAACGGATGTCATTTCCATTTAATGTCTGGAAAGATGAAGGCACGTTTACAGAAGAGAAGCCATAACCAACAAGGCGAAATAGATCAAGGTCAGTGATAACTGTAATGGAAGATCGTCTCTGTGTTCAATCTGATTTTTCCATTGGTCTCAGATCTTTCCATGACAAGGAAAATGCATTATTTCATTCAGTTACAGATAGTTAGCATTAAATTGAAAAACGTTACAAGAAATATTTCGATCTACAATACATAATATACAGAAACACACACGCGCGCTTTCACCCACTCACACACACACACACACACACGCGCGCGCGCGCGCGCGCGCACACACACACACACTGACTCGTTAACTCTCTCTCTCTCTCTCTCTCTCTCTCTCTCTCTCTCTCTCTCTCTCTCTCTCTCTCTCTCTCTCTCTCTCTCTCTCAGTTCCAACTCTTCAGCACATGTCCTGATCGGCCTCCGGGAGGAGAGAAACTGCCGTTTTGCTGCAGTTGCTGCTGCTGCTGCTGCTGTTGCTGCTGTTGCTGTTTCTGCTGCTGCTGCCCATGGTGTTTGGACAGGGGAGATAAGGCGACCATTTCCGGATCCTGGAGAGTCTCCGTCATGGTTCCCTCTTGGGACGTTCGGGTGCGGAATGACAGCCGCCTATTTCGTCTGGTCCTGCCTGGGACAGCACAGACACGCACGGCAGACGTTGGGACAGAACGGACACGGAAGGCAGACGACAGTACGGACACACAAGCAGACGATGGGACAGCACGGACACACAAAGCAGACGATGGGACAGCACGGACACACAAAGCAGACGATGGGACAGCACGGACACACAAAGCAGACGATGGGACAGCACGGACACACAAAGCAGACGATGGGACAGTACGGACACACAAAGCAGACGATGGGACAGCACGGACACACAAAGCAGACGATGGGACAGCACGGACACACAAAGCAGACGATGGGACAGTACGGACACACAAAGCAGACGATGGGACAGCACGGACACGGAAGGCAGACGATGGGACAGCACGGACACACAAGACAGACGATGGGACAGTACGGACACACAAAGCAGACGATGAGACAGCACGGACACACAAGACAGATGATGGGACAGCACGGACACACAAGACAGACGATGGGACAGCACGGACACAAATGGCAGAGGATGGGACAGAACGGACACACAAGACAGATGATGGCACAACACGGACATGCAAGGCAAACGCTGGGACAGCACGGACACACAAGATAGACGATGGGACAGCACGGACACATAAGACAGACGATGGGACAGCACGGACACATAAGACAGACGATGGGACAGCACGGACACGCAAGACAGACGATGGGATTGCACGGACACATAAGACAGACGATGGGACAGCACGGACACGCAAGACAGACGATGGGACATCACGGACACGCAAGACAGACGATGGACAGCACGGACACGCAAGACAGACGATGGGACAGCACGGACACACAAGGTGGACGATGGGACAGCACGGACACACAAGGTGGACGATGGGACAGCACGGACACACAAGGTGGACGATGGGACAGCACGGACACGCAAGACAGACGATGGGACAGCACGGACACGCAAGACAGACGATGGGACAGCACGGACACACAAGGCGGACGATGGGACAGCACGGACACAAGGCGGACGATGGAACAGCACGACATGCAAGACAGACGTTGGGACAGTACAGACATGCAAGGCAGACGTTGGGACAGCACGGACACAGAGGACAGACGATGGAACAGCACGGACACACAAGGCGGACGATGGGACAGCACGACATGCAAGACAGACGTTGGGACAGCACGGACACGAAGGACAGACGTTGGGACAGCACGGACATGCAAGGCAGACGTTGGGACAGCACGGACACGGAGGACAGACGTTGGGACAGCACGACATGCAAGGCAGACGTTGGGACAGCACGGACACGGAGGACAGACGTTGGGACAGCACGGACAGACAAGACAGACGATGGGACAGCACAGACAGACAAGACAGACGATAGGACAGCACGGACACACAAGACAGACGATAGGACAGCACGGACACACAAGACAGACGATGGGACAGTACGGACACACAAGACAGACGTTGGGACAGCACGGACATGCAAGACAGACGTTGGGACAGCACGGACAGACAAGACAGACGATGGAACAGCACGGACACAAAAGACAGACGACAGCACGGACACACAAGACAGACGATGGGATTGCACGGACAGACAAGACAGACGATGGGACAGCACGGACACACAAGGCAGACGTTGGGACAGCACGGACAGACAAGACAGACGATGGGACAACACGGACACACAAGGCAGAGACGACGGGACAGCACGGACAGACAAGACAGACGATGGGACACCACGGACAGACAAGACAGACGATGGGACAGCACGGACACACAAGACAGACGATGGGATTGCACGGACAGACAAGACAGACGATGGGACAGCACGGACAGACAAGACAGACGTTGGGACAGCACGGACACACAAGATAGACGATGGGACAGCACGGACACACAAGATAGACGATGGGACAGCACGGACACACAAGGTAGACGATGGGACAGCACGGACACGGAAGGCAGATGTTGAGAAACACAAGTGATGGCGCCATTCATTAGGATGCGTCATGAAATACAGCTGACCGCAGACCTGGCGCCGAATCTCTTACTAATCAAACGAGGTCATGAACACAGCAGACATGGCGCTGAATCTCTTACTAATCAAACGAGGTCATGAACACAGCAGACATGGCGCCGAATCTCTTACTAATCAAACGAGGTCATGAACACAGCAGACATGGCGCCGAATCTCTTACTAATCAAACGAGGTCATGAACACAGCAGACATGGCGCCGAATCTCTTACTAATCAAACGAGGTCATGAACACAGCAGACATGGCGCCGAATCTCTTACTAATCAAACGAGGTCATGAACACAGCAGACATGGCGCCGAATCTCTCTTACTAATCAAACGAGGTCATGAACACAGCAGACATGGCGCCGAATCTCTTACTAATCAAACGAGGTCATGAACACAGCAGACATGGCGCCGAATCTCTTACTAATCAAACGAGGTCATGAACACAGCAGACATGGCGCCGAATCTCTTACTAATCAAACGAGGTCATGAACACAGCAGACATGGCGCCGAATCTCTTACTAATCAAACGAGGTCATGAACACAGCAGACATGGCGCCGAATCTCTTACTTATCAAACGAGGTCATGAACACAGCAGACATGGCGCCGAATCTCTTACTAATCAAACGAGGTCATGAACACAGCAGACATGGCGCCGAATCTCTTACTTATCAAACGAGGTCATGAACACAGCAGACATGGCGCCGAATCTCTTACTAATCAAACGAGGTCATGAACACAGCAGACATGGCGCCGAATCTCTTACTAATCAAACGAGGTCATGAACACAGCAGACATGGCGCCGAATCTCTTACTAATCAAACGAGGTCATGAACACAGCAGACATGGCGCCGAATCTCTTACTAATCAAACGAGGTCATGAACACAGCAGACATGGCGCCGAATCTCTTACTAATCAAACGAGGTCATGAACACAGCAGACATGACGCCGAATCTCTTACTAATCAAACGAGGTCATGAACACAGCAGACATGGCGCCGAATCTCTTACTAATCAAACGAGGTCATGAACACAGCAGACATGGCGCCGAATCTCTTACTAATCAAACGAGGTCATGAACACAGCAGACCTGGCGCCGAATCTCTTACTAATCAAACGAGGTCATGAACACAGCAGACCTGGCGCCGAATCTCTTACTAATCAAACGAGGTCATGAACACAGCAGACCTGGCGCCGAATCTCTTACTAATCAAACGAGGTCATGAACACAGCAGACCTGGCGCCGAATCTCTTACTAATCAAACGAGGTCATGAACACAGCAGACATGGCGCCGAATCTCTTACTAATCAAACGAGGTCATGAACACAGCAGACATGGCGCCGAATCTCTTACTAATCAAACGAGAGGTCATGAACACAGCAGACATGGCGCCGAATCTCTTACTAATCAAACGAGGTCATGAACACAGCAGACATGGCGCCGAATCTCTTACTTATCAAACGAGGTCATGAACACAGCAGACATGGCGCCGAATCTCTTACTAATCAAACGAGGTCATGAACACACAGCAGACATGGCGCCGAATCTCTTACTAATCAAACGAGGTCATGGACACAGCAGACATGGCGCCGAATCTCTTACTAATCAAACGAGGTCATGGACACAGCAGACATGGCGCCGAATCTCTTACTAATCAAACGAGGTCATGAACACAGCAGACATGGCGCCGAATCTCTTACTAATCAAACGAGGTCATGAACACAGCAGACATGGCGCCGAATCTCTTACTAATCAAACGAGGTCATGAACACAGCAGACATGGCGCTGAATCTCTTACTAATCAAACGAGATCATGAACACAGCAGACATGGCGCCGAATCTCTTACTAATCAAACGAGGTCATGAACACAGCAGACATGGCGCCGAATCTCTTACTAATCAAACGAGGTCATGAACACAGCAGACATGGCGCCGAATCTCTTACTAATCAAACGAGATCATGAACACAGCAGACATGGCGCCGAATCTCTTACTAATCAAACGAGGTCATGAACACAGCAGACATGGCGCCGAATCTCTTACTAATCAAACGAGGTCATGAACACAGCAGACATGGCGCCGAATCTCTTACTAATCAAACGAGGTCATGAACACAGCAGACATGGCGCCGAATCTCTTACTAATCAAACGAGGTCATGAACACAGCAGACATGGCGCCGAATCTCTTACTAATCAAACGAGGTCATGAACACAGCAGACATGGCGCCGAATCTCTTACTAATCAAACGAGGTCATGAACACAGCAGACATGGCGCCGAATCTCTTACTAATCAAACGAGGTCATGAACACAGCAGACATGGCGCCGAATCTCTTACTAATCAAACGAGGTCATGAACACAGCAGACATGGCGCCGAATCTCTTACTAATCAAACGAGGTCATGAACACAGCAGACCTGGCGCCGAATCTCTTACTAATCAAACGAGGTCATGAACACAGCAGACCTGGCGCCGAATCTCTTACTAATCAAACGAGGTCATGAACACAGCAGACATGGCGCCGAATCTCTTACTAATCAAACGAGGTCATGAACACAGCAGACATGGCGCCGAATCTCTTACTAATCAAACGAGGTCATGAACACAGCAGACATGGCGCCGAATCTCTTACTAATCAAACGAGGTCATGAACACAGCAGACATGGCGCCGAATCTCTTACTAATCAAACGAGGTCATGAACACAGCAGACATGGCGCCGAATCTCTTACTAATCAAACGAGGTCATGGACACAGCAGACATGGCGCCGAATCTCTTACTAATCAAACGAGGTCATGGACACAGCAGACATGGCGCCGAATCTCTTACTAATCAAACGAGGTCATGAACACAGCAGACATGGCGCCGAATCTCTTACTAATCAAACGAGGTCATGAACACAGCAGACATGGCGCCGAATCTCTTACTAATCAAACGAGGTCATGAACACAGCAGACATGGCGCCGAATCTCTTACTAATCAAACGAGATCATGAACACAGCAGACATGGCGCCGAATCTCTTACTAATCAAACGAGGTCATGAACACAGCAGACATGGCGCCGAATCTCTTACTAATCAAACGAGGTCATGAACACAGCAGACATGGCGCCGAATCTCTTACTAATCAAACGAGGTCATGAACACAGCAGACATGGCGCCGAATCTCTTACTAATCAAACGAGGTCATGAACACAGCAGACATGGCGCCGAATCTCTTACTAATCAAACGAGGTCATGAACGTAAAATGAAGACGGGTACAGAAAGAAGAGAGGGCGGAAGGTAAAGGCGAGACAGACAGACAGACAGACAGACAGACAGAGCGAGAGATAGATAAAGAGAGTGGAAGAGAGAAAGAGAGAGAGAGAGGCACAGTAAGGGAGATAGAGAGAGAAACCGAGGGATAGACAGAGACAGACAGAGAGAGAGAGAGAGACGGACACAGAGAGAGAAGAGAGACTGCGAGTGACAGAGAGAGAGAGAGAGGAGGACAGAGACAGACATAGAGAGACTCACAGAGACACAGATACAGGGAAAGAGATAGTGAGAGACAGACACTGACACACTAACACCTTTTTTTTATTATCCGATAGCTGTACAGCCCTTTTAGACAAGGGGGGGGGGGGGGGGGGGGGGGGGGGGGGGGGGGGGGGGGGGGGGGGGGGGGGGGGGGGGGAATCATATATGGCCAAACGCTATATCACAAATGATATCAAATCTTTATCAAAAGATTATACACACACACACACACACACACACACGTATCAAAGGGAATATGCACAAACATGCACATGCAGGTGCATACACACGCGCGCACGCACGCGCACTCATACACGTGCGCGCACGCAGAGAGAACAAGACAGACAGACAGACAGACAGACAGACAGTGAGATGCAGGCGCGAACGCGCGTATACAGATGTCGGATCATCTTGTAATTTGCTGATTTTGTTCAATTAACACTTTCCTAATCTTCATTGCTTCTGCTAAGAATCTAGCCAAGGATTTCGTTTCATTTTCATTATTATTTGAAAGAATATATGCTACCGATCTCTGATCAGGATTTCCTGTTAAGGAATTTAGAATATCACAGCTTTTGCGTTTTTCATTATAAGCAGAGCAATTGAAAAGTAAATGAATTTCATCTTCTGTTCCATTTCCACACGATAGGCAAACGTTGTTTTTATCTTCTTCGCTTTGAAACCATTGTCTGACATTTTTAGGCCGCTAACTCTTTGTCTGAATCTGATAAGACTAACCCTATGCCATTTATGCAATTCAAATGATATTTTTCTACTTGAAAAAAATTTTTTGAAAGAACAAAACCACCCTATATTTATCATTAGCTTCCAATTGTGAATGCCAGTGCTGTTTATAGCAGGAGATAAGTCTATCTTTCAATTCACTAATAAAACCATACTGACAACCTGCGCCTTTGGTCAGCCATACAATACTAAATCCATTCTCGCATAGAATTCTGTCAACATGTGATGCCCCCAGTTTAGCCAGATTCATGTTGTATAATAAGCATCTCATAGGGCTGTCTGCAAATTCTCGACATTGGTAGGTTAATAAGTTTAAACCAATATTTAATACACTTTACAGACATTGGAATACAGAGGGGGGTATCTTCCGGTTTCGCCATAAACTGAAGTATTAGAAGTATGGAGCGGAAGACCTAAAAGTCTGTTTACTGCAAAGGCGTGCACTTTTTATTGCAAAGGCGTGCGCTTTTCATTGCAAAGGCGTGCGCTTTTTATTGCAAAGGCGTGCGCTTTTTATTGCAAAGGCGTGCGCGCTTTTTCAACTTGTTTACTTATCTTCCTCCAGTCCCCACTCTTCAGCTGCGTCAGTTAATATGGGCTCTGTTTTTGTGTCGAACATTTTCCAGAACAGATCTACCTCCCCAGTGTTCAATTTTCTCATGGATCTCAGTATGTCCTTTACCCCCTTTCTTCCCTTTTTCTACAGACGTCTGATAAACTGCTGCCAACACTTAATGTTGTGGTAAAAACCATTCCCAAATGTTTGTAAGAATTTGTAACCATCACTTCTTTACCTCCATAAACCCATCTCTCCGCGACAGCCAAGTGACCTCCCTTCCTAAACACCATTACGTTTGTCTTTTTTAAGATTAAGCCAAATGACCTCCCTTCCTAAACACCATTACGTTTGTCTTTTTAAGATTAAGCCAAGTGACCTCCCTTCCTAAACACCATTACGTTTGTCTATTTTAAGATTAAGCCAAATGACCTCCCTTCCTAAACACCATTACGTTTGTCTTTTTTAAGATTAAGCCAAATGACCTCCCTTCCTAAACACCATTACGTTTGTCTTTTTAAGATTAAGCCAAATGACCTCCCTTTCTAAACACCATTACGTTTGTCTTTTTAAGATTAATACTCAGATATAATCGATCTGTTTCTCTTTTTAAGCTGTCAAGCTGGTTCTGAAGACCTGTTACTGTATTCGACAACAGTACGACATCGTCTGCAAACAAAAGAAGAAAGATTTCGGCTGCCCCAGGAATTAATTGTGTTTCATGCTATCCAGTCACTGGACTGGAGAGAGAGAGAGAGAGAGAGAGAGAGAGAGAGAGAGAGAGAGAGAGAGAGAGAGAGAGAGAGAGAGAGAGAGGGAGAGAGACAGAGACAGAGACATAGAGGAGAGAGAAGAGAAAGTGAGAGACAGAGACTGACAGAGAGAGAGAGAATATTTATCTATTTCACGGCTAAAGAGAAACCATGACAGTCGCAGAAACAGGACAGACAGATTCATATAGAAGGAAAAACAAACGTAGCAAACCATTGCTTGTTCGTTTGTTGTTGTTTTTTTTTTTTTTTAATCTAGTAAAGAAAATTCACACCGACAGAACAAAGGCACAGAAAAAGACACCGACGAAAAAAAGACACTGATAAAAAAAAGAAAGACAATAATAAGGAAAGACTGATAAGAAAGAAAGACAACAATAAGGAAAGACACTGACACTGATCAGAAAGAAAGACAATAATAAGGAAAGACTGATAAGAAAGAAAGACAACAAAGAAGGAAAGACACTGATCAGAAAGAAAGGCAACAATAAGGAAAGACACTGATGAGAAAGAAAGACAACAATAAGGAAAGACACTGATGAGAAAGAAAGGCAACAATTAGGAAAGACACTGATAAAAAAGAAAGACAACAATAAGGAAAGACACTGATAAGAAAGAAAGACAACAATAAGGAAAGACACTGATCAGAAAGAAAGACAACAATAAGGAAAGACACTGATAAGAAAGAAAGGCAACAATAAGAAAAGACCCTGGTTAGGACGTGATGACACCGACAAAGAAGATCGACTCCACCAACGAAGGAAGACGCTGTAAAGAAGGACACCAACAGAAAAGACACCTAAAACAAAGAGAGACGATACTAAGTAAAGACACAGACAAGGAAAAATTATACTGACAAAGAAGAAAACAACACTGAAATGAAGAACCCTGACAAAAAAAAAAAGACTGACAAACCAAGAAAGACGACACAACAAGAACAGACACTGACAAAGAAAAAAAGACACTGACAAGGACAAAGACATTAGGTACTTACAAAGAAGTCAGACATAGAAAAAACAGAGGGTCGCCAGACACCGACGAAAAAAAGACACTAACAAAACAGAAAGACACCACCAAACACCGACAAAGACGAAAGACACAAGCAGTAAAGAAAGACGCAGACAAAAAAAGAAAAAACACTGACAACAACAACAACAAAAAAACAGACAATAAAGACACCGACAAAGAAGAGAGAGAGACAATAGACACCGACAAATAAGAAAGAAACACAGACAATAAAAGAAAGACACTGACAAAGAAGGAAGAAGACACAAACTATAAAGAAAAGACACCGACAAAAAAAGAAAAACACAGACAATAAAAAAGACACTGAGAAAGAAGAAAGACCACAGACAATAAAGAAAGACACTGACAAAGAAGAAAGACAGGCAATAAAGACAAACGACAAAGAAGAAAGACACAAACAATAAAGAAAAGACACTGGCAAGGAAGAAAAAAAAAAATAAACAAAGACACTGAAAAGAAAAGACAACAAAGAAGACACTGAAAGAAGGAAGACACAACAACAATAAAGAAAGACACTGACAAAGAAGAAAGACACAGACAA
>JADBJO010028440.1:0-15000 GCA_016801955.1 Conus betulinus | reverse complement strand
GACACTGTCATCGGCAGAAATCAGGGTGAGGCAGGATATGTCTGATAAAAGTCAATCATACTGAGATACTGCATGGGGTATTGAAAGCTTCAGTATAAAGTACGGGGTTGGTTTTCTTTTCCTTTTTTCTCTTTTTTTTTTTTTTTTTTTTTTTTTTTTTTTTTGTCTTTCAACGCACTCTGAAGTTTTCAAATGAAACGATCATGTTCAAACATCAACAGTGTGGGCATAAAGATACGCCACCAGAACAGACAACCACTGGACAACCAGGTAATCAGCCACCATCGTCTCCTGACCCGTCTTGGCTTGACAGTGTGGCGATCAGCAGCCATCCCCCAATCAGTCTACAGCAGGTCCACATGGTGATTCGTGACCAGTCATGGTGAACAGGCAGACATGGAAAAAAAAAAAGATCTCATCATCTCTAGAGCAGTCACCCTCTGATCAATATGGTGTCTAGCCGCATATGACCTTCAAACGGCCATCAGCTGGGCAGCATAGTGGTCAGCTGACACTGACCCGTTAGCGTGGTCTTATCCGGTCAACATGGCGACCAGTTACCACTGAGTTGTAGACAGACGTCACTGGTCAACGTAGCAAACAATTGTTGCTGAACGTCAACGATCATGGGACGGTCAATACGACATTCAACAATCATGGCCTCCACCCCCTTCCTTCCTGCCTCCACTCCACTCTACCCCTCACCCCCCTCACCCCCCGACGCTCCCCCCCCCCCTTGCTAACCATCATCTGCAGGTCAGCATGGCGGCCTATTGCCATCCTCCGTTCAGTCGGCAACAGTTGGTCAACTAGGCTGACCACTAGTGGAGAGTGGACTGGGAAGCCCTGCTTGACATGAAGTAATGCGCGACCTTCCATTGGAGAGACTCATATGGTTGTCACTGCCCTGGACATGCAGGGGTTTAAGGAAATGAGAGAGCAGACACACTGGCAAACAAGGCAACGATAAAAAAACTGGATTACACAGTTTAGCCGATCCAATGTGATAAAAATCTAAAAGAAACATAAACAAATAACCATGATAAATATCATTATCCGTTTCAAAAGTTGTAGCCTGTTAATTGTCTCGACAAAAAAAAAAAAAAAACTTGTGGTACCCGCTGAAATTCGAGTTTTCCTCTGTATAATTTGTAAATCTCAGAGGAAGACGACAAACAGAAGAGGTTTATCAACCACAGACTCACGGGGCTACAATATTTGCCACGCTGATATCGCCAGTACAGTTTGATGTAGTTGCGTTATTGACTCAGACTATTTTAGAGACTTTTTTGGTTGTTGTTGTTGTTGTTGTTGTTGTTTGGAGGGAGAACTGTTTTGAATGGGAGGTACAGGTCAAGTCTTTTATAAAGCCAGTTAAGTTGACTCAAAGAGATGCTATAAAAACGAAAAAAAAACGTAGAGCAACTACGTGGTTTTTTTTCTTTCCATTATGGTGTCTGCCACGGTATTGAATTGAAATTTGTCTAATGAAAGTAAATTCAAGTCACTACAGGGCAATGGCAAGACAATGAAAGGAAATTTGCACTTGAAGAACATTGAACGACGCTTGTAAAAATAATGGTGTGGCTGCGGCTGAGGTTCCCACTCCTGCTATTGCGTATCAGGTTCATCGAACAAGAGAAGAAAAGAAAAACTTCACCGGTATGAAAGAAACAATGTGCAGAAGGAGTCGTTGAAATACTGCACTTGACCCACGAGAAAAAAAAAGTAAAAAAAAAAAAACAAAAAAAATCCGTCAATTCCTCTGTGACTAATTAGCTTTCATGTAGCAGTGCACTGTCTTGGCTAAAATAGATGTCGACAATCGTTATAATTCAATCATCAACATTCTTGGAACTAGCGTTTGCACCAACTGACACGTAGATTTAGCAATCGAAGCGCTTCAACATTTCCTTGCCAATAATATGAAGCTTCAGCGACCTGTTGCAATCATTAAAAAAAAAGGCAAATAGAACGACAAGAGAGGGAGAGAGAGAGAGAGAGAGAGAGAGAGAGAGAGAGAGAGAGAGAGAGGAGAGAGAGAGAGAGAGAGAGAGAGACTCCGACAAGCACATATGCACGCTCGCACGCACGTGTGTGTGTGTGAGTTGGGTGGGGGGATGCGCGCGTATGGGCTTGCGTGTGCGTGCATGCGTGCGTACGCGCGCGCGCGCGCGTTTGTGTATGTGTGTGTGTGTGTGTGTGTGTGTGTGTGTGTGTGTGTGTGTGTGTGTGTGTGTGTTGTCAGTACAACTTTGAGTTAATCTGACAATAAATTGGTTTCAGTCAGTCAGTCAGTGTGTGTGTGTGTGTGTGTGTGTGTGTGTGTGTGTGTGTGTGTGTGTATGTGGTGTGTGTGTGTGTGTGTGTGTGTGTGTGTGTCTGCCTGCCTGTCTGCGTGCGTGCGTGCGTGCGTGCGTGCGTGTGTGTGTGTGTGTGTGTGTGTGTGGTGTGTGTGTGTGTGTGTGTGTGCGTGTGTGTGTGTGTGTGTGTGTGTGTGTGTGGTGTATGTGTGTGTGTGGGTGTGTGTGTGTGGTGTGTGTGTGTGTGTGTGTGTGTGTGTGTGTGTGTGTGTGTGTGTGTGTGTGTGTGTTCTTCAATTTAGTGTCCTTCCACTGAAAGTGATTCAGACAATAGTGAGTTTGTGGGTGAATGAGAATAAGTGGATGTGTCTGTAACAAGGTTTACAAAAAAAAAATGTTATTAAAAATGTATCCCTTTTGTCCTACGAATCGTCATGTACCCCACCTGGATCCTAATTATATAAATGAATAGATAAACTAGTAACAATGGACAATTGAATAACCAAATCAATAAACTAACAATTTTACAAATAAATATTCAGTGAACTATGCAATAAACCTTTACATACAGATTGAAGAACAGAATAATTGTTGAATATACTAGATAAAGACAAAGGAGTCGATCCATCAGTGAAACCATCAATACCCAATTTCTTAAAAATGTCTTTTGTTTTTTTAACAACGTGTGTGTAATACACTCAAACTAGTCTGTAACAAATGTCCTACAGGTCCTATGAAGTAAACATTTCGCAATATTAAACAAATTAGAATCATTTTTTTAAAACGACGCCTTTAATACAATTTTCAGAAATCGCTGGTAAGATAGGTCTTAACCTCTGACATCCAAAAATGATTGTTGTTTACTAGAAATGTGTGTGATGAACTACCCACAAGGTAGGATACTGGTAGATACACTGGTCCATCTTCCTATCTTCCTCATATGGTAGCGTAGTTACAGAGAATGAGTTGGAAAGTGCTGAGACTTGTCTATGAGCAGGATCCCCAGTCCCACCACATGACTGTTCAAAGACGACCTACTGGAAGATGGTGGGAGGCTCAAGGACTTCTCTACCGTCTCCCGTGCTCCTCCTCGCCTATCCACGCACTGAGGTCAGGGCATTAAGGAGAAGGACAAAGGTGTCCCCCTGCATCCCAGCAGCTGAAGTTTTTCACACAGCTGGGCAGACTGGGAGGTGGTGGGTTTGGTATTTAAACCAGAGCCTTGTGGCCTTTGCGAGGGGGCAGGTTTGTAGGTTTACGCTCCCGGTTTCGGCGACATCTTTCCTGGCCCTTGTTTTCGGTGGCAGGTGTGACAAAATCAGTCTGATGGCAGGCAGACACTACCGTGACCTTCTTCACAGCTGTTTGAAAACGACACGTTGCAGACAGTTTGCCAGGTACTAATTTCTTTATTCTAGGAATGGTATCCTCTTGTTTGTTAAGACTTTTTCATTAGCATTCTAAACCTGCTACTTCTGCCCGTCGCAGAGCTGAGCGCTGCTGGCGCAAAATCCAAACTCACCATTCACAAAGCAACTCTTCACAATACAAGAACATGAGTATCAACCTTATCGTATCAGCCAAACACCCCAGCTACTTTCAAAAAAAATTGTGACCTCCTCTTCCGCTAAAGAACTCTTCACGACTATGAATCATCTTCTTGGCACACAAAAAAGTTCACATCTCCCAAAAACACACCCTCACGAAGAAACTCCAGCTGTATTTTCCAACTACTTCACCACGAAAATACAAAACTCTCCGTGAAAAGCTTGACGCAAACACACTTATCAACCCTGCCCACCCGACCCCCCCCCCCCCCCTTTTCTGGTTCAACCCCCTTAGCACTTTCACCCCAGTCTCACAGGAAGAACACGTCAATACAATCAGATCCATGTCTCTCAAAACTTGGAACTGATCCTCTTCCAGCTTCTCTCTACTCTGACTGCTGTCTTCCCTACTCCTCCCATTCATCACTGACATTATCAACACTTCCTGGAAACTTGGAACTGTCCTGATTCTTTTTAGTCTGCCATTGTTCGCCCTCTCCTGAAGAACACAACCTTGATCCAAACGAACTGAAAAAAACTACCGACCTATCTCTTACCTCTCTTTCCTGTCAAAAACCTCTTAGAAAAAGTCGTCTCAATCAGCTGATCGCTGAACTCTCACCATCGTCTGCTCAATCTCCTCAATGCTTTTCAGTCAGCCTAATTCACCAGTGACATAGTACTGAAACAGCCCCCAGCTTACATTCTCAATGACCTCCTCATTGCAACGATTCTGCAAGTCTCTCTTTTATCACTCTCCTGGACCTGTCTGCAGCCTTTGATACCATTGACCATACTATTCTCCTCACCAGACTCCAGCACACTTTTGGTATCTCTGACACGGCCCTCTCTTGGTCACTCTTACCTGTCAGACAGAAGGAAAACACTGTTTATACTCATCAATGGCACTCATTCTAGGCCTGCAAATTTGACCTGTGGTGTTCCACAAGGATCTGTCAGTAGCCTGTGTTCTTTCACTCTTTACACCTCTCCCCTGTCTACCATCATCACATCCCACTCCCTTATGCACCACTTCTACGCTGATGACACCCACCATTATGACAGTGACTCACCAGACAATGTACAAGACCTCTTGACTCGCACATCAATGACTGTTACTCTGACGTTAAGAAACCTGGGATGACTGTCACATTGAGCACAAAGGCATGCACGCACTCAGCTCAGCATTCACACCATGCACACGCAGTCTCTCCAAACAACCAGAAGGTTGCACTACAATAACTCTTCTTCTTCCCTCCTCTCCGGGGGAATAATTTACTAAACGATAATCAACTTTTCAATCTTCAAATCTTCTGTTCCTCCCACTCCAGTGGAGGTACAAACATTCCACAGATCCACTAGCTGGGACCAAATTTCATCACATTATACATAGTAAAGCCCAAATACTTGTGCGACTGCCACAGTCGCCTGTCCCATTTACTGGTGCTGCCACAGCACCGGGAAGGGCTGAAACACGAATGAAGTCCGTTTAAGTAATCTATTTCAAAATCTGAATAATGTTAAATTCGTTTCCCTTTTTTTCCCCTTTTCTTAAATCTCTCTCTCTTTTCTCTCCCCATCTGTCTATACCTCACCTGGTAATGGTAGATTACAGGTGAATCTCGTTCTGCAGTTCCAAACAACCTGTCTGGTCAATGTCCCCAAGCCTTCTCCTTCCTATACACCTTATTTTTCCTTCCTGCGCTCTTCCGGAGTAGCAATATTCAGTGAGTACTCATCTAACTCTACGCATTACCAGCCTTTGGTTACTTGACCAATGGACAACGTCCGTCCATTTTCCTGAGCGATTCAACCAATAATCACCCTACGTCTATAGCCACCAGCGACACCGATCACACTGGTCAGGCCACGTAAATTGTCCTTTCATTTACCTTCCTTTCCCAACCTAGGGAAATGCTTTATATCAAATAAGGGCGTACGCGACGGAACTTTACATGTCGCCATGTAAGGCTATGTCACATGACAATGACAAACGACAAACTTCAGCTCAATGACGACAAGACAGGAGGAATTCTGATCAGCACACGTACAAAAGCTCTCTCAACTGCGCACCCTCCCGCCCCCCCCCCCTCCCTCCTCCCCTTTGCTTTCTCTTCAGCTATGCAACACATCCATTCCAATTTCCGACTCCGCCAAGAATCTGGGTGTCCACCTTGATTCTACCCTTTCCATGCAAAACTTTGTGACCCAAACCGCCAAATCTTGCTACTACCACCTTCGTCACATCAGCCTGATCAGAAAACATCTTTGTACCGAAGCAACTGTCAAACTTGTCCTCTGTTTCATTATGTCTCGTATCGACTACTGCAACTCACTCCTTTCTGGTGTCAATGAATCCTCTATTCACACCCTGCAACGCATTCAAAACAATGCCGCACGCCCTTGTACTCAAGAAGAAAAAGACTGACCCACATCCCCCCTCTTCTGTCACAACTTCACTGGCTTCCTGTATCGAAACGCATACACTATAAACTCGACACTGTTGTTATAAGTCCCTCAACAATGCCTTTGTGTCTGGCCCACTCTCCTGGAAAACCTTCCACTCTCAGTCCGTCAACTGCCCCTACTTGTCTTCCTTTAGACTGCTCTTAAAATCTCATCTCTTTTCTTCTTCCTAAAAGTCCTCTCCACGTATGTGTGTGGTGGTGGTGGTGGTGGTGGTGGTGGGTGTGTGTGTGCATGCAGCAATATTGTATATAATGTTTCTGTTTTGAAATTAGTTGTGTTTAGAGCCATATGGTCCACAGCGTGTGCGTGTGTTGTGTGCATTAACTATTTCTGGTTTAATATATAGTTTGGTACATGATTTTCCTTTCTATTCCTTTGTTTAGAGCCACAACACATGTGCAGCTGTGTGTGGGTGTGTCTGCGTGGGGGGGGGGGGGGGGGTGCGTGCAGAATTTTTTCCCCGTGCGCTAGAGTTTGATTTTATCAAGATTATGTGGTATTACAAATACCATAATTATTATTATTATTATTATTATTGTATTATTAATTACCGCTTTGTGGAAAAGAGAAGCAACCATCGAGCTCGATCCATAGCAGTTTGTTCCCATTTGTCAGGGTGTGATGTTAAAGCTGTTACGGGATGTTTTGAGAGAGCCTTAAAAGCGTTTCTTCTGACCTCCTGGGGAATGCACGCCTTGTTGTAGTTCACTCAAGAAAAAGTCTCTGGGTAGCCGGTTGTCTGGCATGCTTGGAGGCTTAAACAGCAATACTCGGAGGCTCATACAGCATACTCCGAGGCTCATACAGCATACTCGGAGGCTCATACAGCATACTCGGAGGCTCATCCAGCACATACTCGGAGGCTCACACACGCAAGCAACTCAAAGGGTCATATAGCATACTCAGAGGCTCATAATGCATACTCGGAGGCTCATACAGCATACTCGAAGGTTTATGCAGCATAGTTAGAGTCAATACAGAATATAATCGGATGCTTATACAGCATACTCGAGAGTCATACAGCATACTCCGAGGCTCGAACACAGCATACTCAGAGGCTCATACATCATTACTCAGAGGTTCATACAGCTGGAGCACTCAGAGGGTCTTCATACAGCATACTTGAGAGTCATACAGCATTACTCAGAGTGTTATACCGCTATACTCAGAGGCTCATTACAGCATTCTTGAGGCTAACAGAGTACTCGGAGGCTCATTTCTTCATACCCGGAGCGCCCTGACGAGACAGCAATGGGGCCGATGGAGGCTTCTGCCCATCAAAAGCCGGTCAAAAGGTCAGGTTCTCTGTATCGAAAGAAAGCACATCTGCTGTATATGGGGTGGAATGGCTCGTTTTCAATCTCCGCCTGGAATAGTCCACGGTTTTTTTGGTGTGGGGGTTTTTTCATCGCAGTTGTCGCAGGCACTATTTTTCTTCGATTGATTCTCGATTCAAGCTGAGAAAAGTGGCCTTTTCTCGCGTCTGTGTATATGTCTGTCTCTGTACTTCTATGTCTCGTGCCTGTTCTCTCGCGTCTATAGTCTCCTCTCTCTATCATGGCTCATTCTCTCTCTACTCTCGTGTGTGTGTGTGTGTGCAGTGTGTGGTGTGTGTGTGATCTGGTGTGTGAGCGCGCGCGCGCGGTGTGTGTGCGTGCGTGCGTGCAGTGCCGCGCCGCATGTTGTGCTGCTGGGTGTGTTGTGTTGTGTGTTGTGTGGGTTCGACTAACCGCTGTTACTTTTGAATACCTGACCTGAACAGTGATGGGATACTCCAAACCGTTATACCAAATCTACCAAATAAAAAAAAAAGTTCATGTTATTTTTTTTCTAAATGTACGCTCGTGAAGGATGTAAAGAGTCGTTAAATGGCCGCAGTAACCGGTGATTTTGGCGTACCTGGCTAACATGGTCTGGTGATTTCATAAGGATTTTCAGAGGAATGGTTAGACGTATGGATCAATCTGGTGATTTACGATTTCATCTAGCACGGTAAGACATAGATGTTGTCAGTATTCTGGAAAATTGCTGCGTAGAGCGGTGTGTGGGCGTATTTCCAGGCCTGTGGTGATATTGTGATCGTTAATCCTACTGTGTAGTGTACAGCGCTTCGTTTAGGTGGGCATATGACCGTGTGCTAAATCGTGAAGGCAACCAAAATTTACAAATATGCCAGGGTCCAATCCGCGCAGCCACTGTGTATACACAATCTACTTGACGCACATAGTAAAAGGAAGCAGAATACATACAATTCAAGCTTTATAAAAAAAAGACCTGTAAGTCATTTGCACAAGCAAGACAAACTAAATAGATGTTAAAATCACGACGAGTTGTGACATGAAAACCCTCGAGAAAAAAATCTGGATCAGTGAGCAAGTCTATGCGCTTAAAAAATCGCACTATACATGTAGAGAGACTATACAGCAATTCAGGTGTGAAAGAAAAACAAAAAGCAAAAGGCGCAAGTTACGCAATATAGTTAACTGTGCACGTGTAGAGGACCCACCACTTTGTTCAGTGGCGACAGTTTTAGTTTGATGCAGCCTTCTGTAACAATACTGATCCGCCCAGTGTCAGTCAGGTGACTTTTCACCAAGTCTACGAAATAGCAACGCTCTCTCAGATATTAGCGCTCTGCTAATGCTCTCTTCCTAGAACTACATGTACATAGACTCAAACGCACGGTGTGTTGTGTGGGGGGGGGGAGCGGGGGTGGGGCGCGAGTGAGTGTGTGTTGTGTGTGTGTATGCGTGCGTGCGTGTGTGTGTGCGTGTGTGTGTGTTTGTGTTGTGTGTGTGGTGGTGTGTGGTGTGTGGTGTATAGGTGTGGTAGTGTAGGGTGGTGTGTAGGTGTGTGTGTGTGTGTGTGTGGTGCGTGTGTGTTGGTTGTGTGGGGGGGTGCGTTTTGGGTGGTGGGTGTGTCTGTGTGTGTGTCTGTGTGTGATGTGTGTGTGCTTGTTGTAGTGGGTGTGGGTGTGGTGGGGTGGGGGTGTGGCGTGCGCTTAACATTTTTTAGTTAATTAATGAGACATTAAAAAAACAACAGACCTGTCAATATAGACATGGGTGCCCGTGCGCTTTCGTCAGAGAGTATGGTTTCGTGGGCATGATGCAGGCACGCGTGCAAATGTGTGTGTGTGTGTGTGTGTGTGTGTGTGTGTGTGGTGTGTGTGTGTGGTGTGCAAAACTATGTTAATCTGACAGTAATGGTTTCAGTCAGTCAGTGTGTGTGTGTGTGTGTGTGTGGGGTGTGTGTGTGTGGCTGTGTGTGTGTGTGTGTGTGTGTGTGGTGTGTGGGTGTGGCTGTGTGTCTGCGCGCGTGTGGCTTTCTTTTTTTTCTTTTGTTTTTTTGCGTGCTGTGGGATGTGGCATGCGTGAGTGGAAACGTTGAAGTGTGTGTGTGTGTTGTGTGTGTGTGTGTGTGTGTGTGTGTGGTGTGTGTGTGGTGTGTGTGTGTGTGTAATTGTGTGTGTGTGTGTGTGTGAAGAGAGAGAGAGAGAGAGAAAGCTGGGTAGTAAGAATGCTCTTGTGTTCAATAATAACCCAGGAATACCAATTGAACTAGCATTAATATGGAACAATCGACTTCTCATCCCTAATTTCTTCTTGTTAAAATAGTGCTGGATTGTTTTCTTCGGTACTATCTATACTTAATCGAAATGTTTAATTGTCGCTCCCTCTGTGTGTGTGTGTGGTGTGTGTTGTGGGTGTGGTGTGTGTGTGTGTGTGTGTGGTCTGTCGTGTCTGTGCGTGCGTGCATACGTCTGTGCATGTGTATGTCTGTCTGTTCTGTGTATCTGTCTCTGCGTGTGTCACTATGTCTGTGTCTGTGTGCGTATCTGTGGTCTGAGTATCTGTCTGTCTGTCTGTCTGCGTCTGTGTTGTGTGTGGTGAGTGTGTGTATGTTGTTGTTTTTTTTTAATATTTTTCTGATAGCTACCCATGTGTTAAAAACGTAATAAAAACTGCAAGTTTGAATGCCTTACAAAATCAGTACTTAAAAATGTTCACAGAAAGGCGTTTTTTTCAGGTCGTTAGTTCCTACCCCATAACTTTGTACTTCGAAATTCCTTGTCATGGAAGCCCGTCGGTCACACACGTTCCCTCCAAAAAACAGCACCGTGTGTGGCACTTCTGTATCGGTTCCTGAGTACAGTGATGGACCAGTCCAGATTCCAGACCGTGGGACAAGCTCGGATCCCCTCATCAGTGCCCACGCAAGCGTATGTCATACAGACGGTCTTCAAATGCTACGTCCGACAGTTTGTTGTTCTATTAGGAACCCCCGCTAACGTCATCTGCTGTGTAGTTTTCTTGAAGGTATGAGGCGTAGCGTTTATATTTTGAAGACGCCATACTCTTCTGAAATAAGTAGATTCGTAAATGTATATACTATCTGTTATGGTACATACACTGGGATCAATAATGTTCTCTCAACAACTTGTATATCCGAGTTTACGTTTTGATTTTTTGTAAATTGTCATCCACAATGCATCTTACATACATAATTGATCATCTGTATCCATTCGATTCAGTTCAGTTCATCTTGTTTCCGGCCCAGCTGACTACCAACGGTCGTATATCAGGGCTGTCACCCTCTTTACAGTCACTCTCAACAAAGATGTGTATTAAACAAAATCTCATATATGCAAGTCGCTGAAATAAATGTTGTAAAACGAAACGCTGAAAAATACCCAATATCTTTTTACCGTATAAATCTTGGACCACGATGAAAGTGTTTACCTCCTTCAGGGATTTTTTTAATTACGTCATCCGCATTGTAAGACGCAAGTTTCGATACTAGTAAACCGATATCAATGCGTGCCTCATGTATGGGGTACCCACTGCAAACTGTCGTCTGGTAAAGCATGGGAGCAATTTGCAGTATAGTAATAAAATGTTCTGCAAATAGGCGCTACCTAAGTTAATGACTTGCGAGAGTTGTTTTCCTTGTATCAGCTTTTCAATCTGGCAGCCATTTTGTTGAAAGGTGCGGGTGACGTGGCAAAAGCCATGGCAACGTTTCAGGACCATGACGGTGAATTGGAAAGTTTTTTTGTTTTTTTTTTTCTGCAGCAATTTTGTAATGGGGTGTTTGATTAAATAAAATGTTGACAGGAGCAAGATCGTAATCTTTACGTCTCTTTTTTTTCTGTTTCAAAACGTATCCTTTTTCCAGTTTGTGTATCTGTGATGGGATATTCCAAATATGAGGACGGCTAGGATGAACAGGTGATGGAGTTTTGGGGTACAAGCGGTCTTTTTGCTATTTTCACTTTGTTGCTTTGTTTCATATCTTTCCATGTTCAAGAGGTTGTTCAGATGTTGGGAGAATGACGAAACTTGTCAGCGGGGGGGGGGGGGTTCTAATCTATTCAAAGGACGCTCCGGCTGTTGGTTGAATTTTATACTGATAGGATAGGAGTGGGAGAATGGAAGATTGGTCCGTGGAACCCCAGCAGCTTACAACTTACAGCAGGGGTTTCAATCACAGTTGGAGCTGAGACAACTCGCTCAGTCATCTAAAAAATTTGATTCCAGGAGGAATTTGTGAGAGGTATTTTGCTTCGCTTCCCCCGTGGCGGTCTGCGAAGGCGGGACCTGGCTCCTGTTAATGGCTGTCAAACGGCGTGGTTGCCAACACGAACCTGAAAATTGCCGATTAGAGAAAACGTTTTCAATGAGAGAGAGGGTATGGCCTCTAAATTCCGCATCATGCAGACCCAGGAGAAGACCAGAATTTTTTCTGCTGTTCTAAGCTTTTATCCAGGTCAAAAGAGAGAGCTAAACACTGTTGTTTATTTATAAAAGAGTGGCGGAAGAAGATTCAAGGTGGACTAAATAGTTAATGTAGAATTATACTTGCAGACACACTGTGTTGTTACCACCTTGCCATTGGTCTCCAGCTCAGTCCACATCAGTCCCGTCTTTTAACATTAATTCACAAACGCAACTGGCCAGAGTTGTCGGGTGATAATTATTCTACTGTTCGAGTCTTGTATGAATTTTCATATGTCCGCCAGGGAGTCAGAAAGTATCCTTAATAGATGAGGTCAGATATTTATAGTTTTAAGAAACCTGAAGGTAGCGTTTGCAGTGGATAATTTCTGGGACATTTTCAATGGAAGTCATGATGGTGGTAAGGTAAGTCAGATTTATTACTATCCCCAAAACAGTGGGAGAAAAAATGTCGGATGATGGCTGATCCCAGCATGTCTGTAGAAACGTGAAAAGAAAAGCTAACAGAAAAAAAAAAACTGAAAAGAATGAAGGAAAAATGATGAAGCGGGGAAGAATAAGAAAAGCAAACAAACATAAAACAAAAGTGCAAAGGCCCATCCGATGCTGGCCTTGGACAGTTTAATTACAAAGTGTTCTTATTTTATTGCAAATTAAGCAACAAGAGGATTAATTTTAAAACGGTATTTAACCAAACCTGCCAAAAAAAAAGAAAAATTAACGTGGAAAAAAAAACGAAATTTACAAGACAAAACACGGCGCCTTTTTGGGGTTAGTCGGTCTAAGAAGGACTTCAGACATGATAGACCAACACTCAAGACAACGAAAATGAGAACGAGCAATCACTTAGTCTTCTCAAATTCGGTAGACGATGGGCGTTGAATCAAAACGAGTCGTTGGGAGTACAATTCGAGTTGAAATAGTAGATGATGGACTGCTAATAATCGCAGAATATCATCATGGATCACAATGATCATGATGATGTTAAAAATTTGAAAAAAACGACTCGTTAAAGGGAAAGATGATAGTAGTTGGGATAGGGGTATTCCGGTATGTTGGACTATCAGATACAGAAAGGCGGAGAAGGCAGAAGGGGTTAGAGATATCCGACAGCGCATTATATGTAAAGAACAGTGGCACAGCCAGGGCGCAGTGGACGATTATGACAGAGGTTGAGCTGCTGTTGCTTGTAATGATGATAATGTCTCTGCTCCCTCACCTCTTCAAACTTTGTCCAGGGGCCACCGGGGCGGCAGTCCCTTTCTGTGCAGGCTAGGGATATACAGGGGGAACCAGGTAGGAACTTGTATGACCAGATGGGACTTTTTTTCGCAAGTATGCTTACAGAAGGCCGCTGGCTGAGGTTTTAACCTGCCTTTGATGGACAGCTGAGATTGAGAACATTCTTTGTTCCAAGGATTCTGTGAGCTGGCATCCCTCAGTACGCGTTGCCGGAGGGGGCGGACCAGATGGGCACATTGCACGGGAGTGATGAAAATGAGGGTATTCTGGCGGAGAAGCCGGACAATTTGCATACCTGGCAATAAGAGGTGAAATGGGCTTGCAGACAGACCTGCGTACTGCATGCGGTGCTGTGAGCTTTGGATGCCCTGGGGTCGGAGGTAGCGGATATGGCGCGTCTAGGACTCGTATGCTAAGGGATGAGTTTGAGGGAAGAGGGCCTGATGGTGGCGAAGACACAAGAGTTGGTATGGGAGTGGTCGGAACGATGGTTGAGTAGGGTTAACAGGAAAAATGGCGATGAGGGATCGAACTGCGTTACGTGCGATTTTAGAGGTATAAGACGAATCATAGGGTCACTGGTGGGGAACCGTCATTTCTAGACTGTTAAGGGGAAGCTGTAGTCAACACGTAAGGACGCCGATGAAGATCTCTCATGCTTGGATCTTTCATTGGTTATTCTCGGGGGGCATGACCGCGGGTTCCTTGCCTATATCAATTCGGATCAAGCACGCACAGCATGGTTAAATCCTTGTACCCGACTCTTGGAGTCGCGATGGGGTGTCAGCGAGGTGTACGCTGCTGAATAGAGGTGACGTCGTGGGCACTGAGCGAGGGCACTCTTCTGGGTGTTCGGTGATGTCCCTTGACCGTCTTCCCTGTAGCTTTGTAACCATAATGAAGTGAAGTTGCCCTCAGCAGTGTTCGGAGCGTGGGGTGCGGAAGCATTGTCATAGTAGTATGGTCCGGTGAGGTTGGCTACCGCTAAAGACGACGGGCTTGACTAGCACGAGGGGGGTGTTGGGCTGCGGGCATTTAAAGACCAGCGTCTAGTGGGCGGGTGGGATGGGATTGGCGTTTTTGCTCGTACTCGGGTGTCAACCGCAAGCAGGGTATTGCCTTGGGAGAAGGAGAGGCAAACAGCGCTGGTTGTGGACAACTGGAGTCGAAATAAAATCGTGTGATGGCCATGCGGGACACTTTGAAAGCACCACGCTGACGCAGAGCCTGACACATGCGGCGGCACTCGTACGAAGGCGCGACGGCACTCTGCTCAGGTACGTTTGCCCAAAGCCATTGAGGATAGATAGAAACCAAAATGGGGCCGCCTATGATCATGTGGGGCGCGACAACAGAACTGAAGTTTATCAAGGAAGGGCGAAGGGGAAAAGCTACACCAAAGATGGCCGTGCCGATTCTTGTTGCTTACAACAACGAACGTACCCAACACGGACTGAGCTGGGGCCATTGCACATGGCACTTAGATACCTAACCCCACCGCGATGTTCACCAATGGTGCGGCATGAAATTAAATAATATAGGGATTGACTTGTTAGCGGGTTGTATCATTGTATGGTTGTTTGTATCGTTCTTATTGTTCTTTCTTTCCACAGGTACACGCCCCCGGGTCGTGTTGTTGTTTTCATCTTTTCCTCTTTTTTTTGTCTTTTTTCTTCTTTGGAAAGGCTTTTTTTTCTTTCC
>JADBJO010028439.1:0-20142 GCA_016801955.1 Conus betulinus | reverse complement strand
ACTCAAGTTTATATTTCAGATAATCCTACAAAATGCTGCACTCCAATGACAACACAAAGATGCCAGCTCACACCAGGCTATACAGAGCAGCCTAGCACTGGCACTTCACTGACACCACTGCCCGGCCAACTGAGGAGGAGATGCCAGCTCACACCAGGCTATACAGAGCAGCCTAGCACTGGCACTTCACTGACACCACTGCCCGGCCAACTGAGAAGATGCCAGCTCACACCAGGCTATACAGAGCAGCCTAGCACTGGCACTTCACTGACACCACTGCCCGGCCAACTGAGAAGATGCCAGCTCACACCAGGCTATACAGAGCAGCCTAGCACTGGCACTTCACTGACACCACTGTCCGGCCAACTGAGGAGAACGCACACCACCCCACAAAAAACAACTGAAGGACGCACACAAACACCCAAAGTACCAAAGTTATATCAAACAGCAGAAAAGAAGAAATATAACACACAAATCACACACAGAGTAAATTATATCCAGTTATGGGCTGTGTAAGCATAATAAAGAATGAAAGTAACATCAGCACAAGAATCACGCAGTACTCGTTGTCAACAACTGCCAGAGCGCTGTTCCCACACTCCGCCTTTCATTCCACAGCAGTGAAGGTCACAGCATGGGGTCATCAGCAGAGCAAGTAAGCCAGAAATTAAATAGGCCATTTTCATCTGGGCCAGACATCTATGAGCTCAGGGTGATCAATCCTCCGACCGCCTCTTCAAGATCAGGCCGATTTTGGACATCTGCACGAGAGGTTCCAAGAGGTGTATGATCCAAGGAGGGATGTCTGTGTTGACGAAAGCCTACTTCTTTGGAAAAGTAGGCTGATTTTCACGCAGTACATTCCTCTGAAGCGTGCCATGTTTGGCATCAAAATAAATCTCTGGTGCCAATCTGACGGCGGTGTCAAAGAAAGTGGTGGCTACTGCAATCACTTCAAAGTGTATGATGACCCCATCAACGAGGTGAAGCCTGTGCTGGATTCAGTGCAGGCCAACAGTCCTGACCTCACCACCAGTGAAAGATGGTGCTGTTCCTGATGGCTCCACTCCTGAACAAGGGCTACCATGTCTACACCGACAACTGGTCCAGCAGCCTCAGGTTGTTCTTTGTACCAACGGGAGAAAAACACCCTGGCATGCAGCACTGTGAGGGAGAACCGGGCATCCCAGGACAGCTTCATGGAGTTCAGCTGGACCCAGGGTCATCCGCTGCACTTTGTGGTGATGGCAAAATAGTAGCCACCAGGTACTACAGCACCAAGGTGGTGCACCTGCAGTCCATGGCCACACACAGGCAGCCATCGAGATTGGGGACAACGGGGGATCACCAGGCCTCCAGAGGCATCCTCACAGTACAATAAGAATATGGGTAGAGTGGACAAGCAAGACCAGTTGCTCCACCTACATGAATGTACCCACAAGTCCATGAAATGGACAAAAAAGCTTTTTTTTTTTCATTCTCTGCAGGTAGCAGCATACGACGCCTTCATTCTGCAGAAGGGACAGGACAACTCTTGCAAGTCGCTGCTGCCTTTCCTCAAGGCACTCATCTGTTCATGGATTTGGCCAGACCATATTCCAGGGTGGAGGAAAACAAGTCAGATGATGAAGTGTGTCTGACAGCCAGGCACTTCGTGGATTCTGTTCCTCCAACACCTCACAAGCAGCGACCAACAAGGTTCTGCAAGGTGTGTGCCAAGAAGGGGAGGAGGCGTGACCCTGTTATTACAGCAAGTTCTGTCCCTCGAAGGCAGCATTGTGCTACACACAGTGTTATATGGACTACCACACCAAGTTCATTTATTGGCAGTAGTGTGGGATCCTGATCCTTCTGTCTATAGGTTCTGTGGTGTGATGTGTTCTCTGCAACACCGTGTATTTTTCAGTTGTTAGTGTGCTTTCATCACCTGTGGTGTGGCCTTTTGTAGCTCAGTCCTGACTTTAGTAGTCTTTTAAAAATTTTTTTGTGTGTGGTGGTTGGTTTGCAGTCTTTTACGTATTACCTTCTGTGGTGATGGCTTTTTAACTTCGCATTTACTTCATGAGTGACCAAAACTATATATGTGAAAGAAAACAGACAGAATAATGAATGGAAAGTTACACTGAGTCTTGGCAGAGTTATTTCATCTCTGCTAAACAAGACCAATTCCCAAGAGGCCTGCAAGATGTGCAGACTGATGCTGTGGATAATGTGTGATTCCCATCTTCTTTCCCACTTTACCTGGACTGGAGAGCCCTCTACGATATGAGTTGCAAAAAAACGTTTTATGGATTGTCAAGTTTTATTGTGAGTACAGATGTTTTTCCAGAAGTTCAGAAGATACTAACACCAGTTTTTGTGGTATTTCATTGTGATTTTAGTGCTATATTTTTGTGTATGTTCTGAAAGTGTCTGTTTTTCAAACAAAACATACATCATTATATATATTTTTGGTCTACTTATTATACACAAAATCAAACTATTGTGATATGTGGCTGTAGCAAAGGATATAACAAGAACATTTCCCAAGTATCTAAGATATATGTCAAGAACTGAAAGAGCAGAAGCCGTATTAGTGAACCTACCTAAAAAAAATTGTGTCCCTTAACACCTGCATTGTACTGCACCTCAGAAATACACAGATTTATCATATAAAACAACAATTGTGGGTTGTAAATTCACTACCAGATATTTACACAGGTGTTCAGTAAACATTAAAACCACTTTTTGCTGGGTTTTTATATACTTTTTTGTTTTGCTGCTGGATGGTTATGTATGTTTGTAAAGTTTTTTTTAAAGTTGAATTATAAGATAATTCATTATGCTCAGAATTAACAAAATCAAATATTATTTGGGGGATAGTATAGCCCTGGGTATAAGAAGAAAACATGCCAAAAATCTAAGAGATATCTCCACAAATAAATGAGCACTGATCAAATTAGTGAACCTACCACAAAAAGTCAAATTTTACTCTGGCACACAGTAGTACAAAACTGATACAAAATAGTGGCAGTAAAAGGGTTAAGTCTGTCTCAACAGCACTTTCAGACACACTCTGCTTCCCACACAACATGAACGTGGACTAGGAAGAGGGAAATCTCACTAATTATCACACAGTTTTGACTGCATCTACAAAACAAAAAATAAAATGGCCAACAACAAAAAAACCAGTCAATGAGGGGCAAACAGAAATATCAATCATCTCCACTGGTTTTTATTCTGCTTCTTCTTCCGATTCTTCCTTCACTTCATCAAACATGTCACTGACTTTTCTGACAGCTATTTTTGACAGAATAAGTCAACAATCTAAAGATCTGCCTTGTCTTGATTCCGTTTAAGCTGCTATACCAGGTCTATAAGACATGTCATTTGTTTTTTAGGTTTTTTTTTTTTTGTTAGCTTTTTGGTGTGGCATTTCATTACAATGTCCATCACTATCAATGAAATCACAGCATGCTACTCCAAAAACCTAGCACTTGGCAGCTCCAAAATCATAAGAGGGGAAAAATTACGAGGTATAGTTCTCTAACACTTTCAATGTTAACTTCTCATCTAATTTCTCACCTGGTTTGCCAGTTTTGCTTCCTTATGCTTCAGTTTCTGAACTTGCTGAACAAGTTCTGCCTTTGTGTCTTTCTCCATGTCCGCCATCTTCTTGTCTGCACAACTTCCATGACTGGTCATTGCGCACAGTATGCAGACGACCCCTCCTGGTGTTCGGGGCAGTACAGCTCAGCCACTCTGTCTGGATGAGTCTTGCACATCACAGGCCATGCCTCCACCAGCTTCTGATGGGTCAGGCTGTCCAGGTTCTCAGGTGAATGCATTTTGGTTGTGGGAATCTTCTTGTGATTCCTCACACAATTTGTGCAGAGTTTGACACCACAAGGGATGCAGTATGACATGGCGCTAACATCGTTTTCACACATGCTGCAGATATGAGGTCCTTTCAGGACTTGGTGGCTCTCCACTAGTACTGCTGTGTACGAATCGGTCGGCAGAGCATTCACCTCAGAGGCCAGGTCTGCTGTACCTATCTGAGGAGGGGGAAGGGAGACAATGCCGGCCCGGCAGAGTGGGCAGGTGGCTTGTGGCCCCTCTTTGTTCACCCATGACAGCACACACTTCTGGCACACCAGGTGACCACAAGGCAAGATCTTAGGATCGATGTAATCTTCATGGCACACCGGACACTCATAAACACATGAAGCATCTGCAATCACATGACAACAAAAAATACATTAAGATATGATAGTTACCTCAAAAAAAAAACTTTGATCGTGGGTAATCAAAAATCAAGGGAAAGGTGTGCAGGGAGTTAAAGTTGTAACACTAGCTGGATTCAGGAAGAATCTATTGATATACAACATGTATGGCCGCCAGATCTAGGCAATTAGATGTTTCATAAATTATGATCTTAAAAATCACATCTTGACAGGCAAGGCAAGCTGGCCAGGTTGGCTGCTGCCAAAACGTGTGGAAGCTACTATCCGACAATGAGAATGGATTTTAGACCATTGAATCACATCCATTTGGTTGTCAGCGCAAGGTTATACAAGTCAACTGTAGTGACGATAGTACAACATCTCTAAATGATTTTGACATAGCAAAAAATAGAATAACGCAATAATGAATATTAATTCAGGGCAGTCAGAACCAAACTCAGGGCTGTAGTACTGTAATTTCGAGATGATAAATCATCTACCTGATTGACATACACACAGGGACATGGATTAGGCAGTAGAAAGGACAAAGGGCTTATGCTTATTGTGGTGAAGTTCAAATTTCAACGGCGTCAATACTTCTATCAAGTATGTCTCTGGCCATTGGTCACCACACCATGGTGAAGCAGGTAGTTTGAAACAGGTGTCTGCTATGACAGACTGTAGTGAGTGGAGCACGCATGGTTAGATGCATAAAACATTATGACAGACATATGGTTCACTGTTCAATGTTCATTGTTCAACTATTATTGCCCAGGCCACACATGGCCTTTTTGGGGCTGACAACGCGTATGGAAAAAAGATAGTTTTTGATTCAGCAAAAGAAACAACTATGAACATACTCACATGAAACTGATAGCATGATAACTAATCTGATGATATCCTCATACTGCTTCTATCCGGTCTTACCTCTCCACACAGGTAACAGACTCATCACCGCCATGGTAATGTCCAGACTAGACTACTGTAACTCTATGTTAGCAGGACTTCCTTCAGAACAGCTTGCATGATTACAATGGGTGCAAAACAGTGCAGCTCGGCTTGTTCTCAAAAAGTGTAAAAATGAGCATATTACACCTTTGTTACGCGAACTCCACTGGCTTCCCATCAAATATCGATGGCAGTTCAAAATCGCAGTTTTTGCCTATCATTACTTTGATGGGACACTCCCACAGTATCTTTCTGCTTCTCTGTCCACCTATCAAACTTCTCGGTCTCTTCGCTCATCTTCTCAAAAACTTCTGAAAATTCCTAGGTGCTCATTAAAGACTGTCGGTGCGAGAGCATTTAGCTTTAGTGCGCCCACTCTTTGGAATTCTCTTCCTGACAGCTTACGTGACCTGCCCACATTATCTAAATTCAAGTCAGAGTTAAAAAACATACTTCTTCAGGAAAGCCTTCTTCAACCATATTATCTAAATGCTGTGTCTATTATTCTGACCTGACTTTTTATGCACTGCATGCAAAACTGTACTGTTTACGCTTGAACCGATGAAATTGATAAGTGTGTGCCTGTGTTGGTAGGTATGTGCATGCGTGTGGTGTGTGTGTGTGTGTGTGAACACATGTCAGTGCGAATGTTTGAGTGTGTGCTGAGTGCAGTGAGTTGATCCCAAGAATTGTGCCATATAAAATCCATACATTATTTTTTTTTTGCTCTCCCACCTTCTGCGCCACCTCAGAGGCAGTGCACCCATGCCGCTCATTCAGACACCCCGTCCACAGCCACACCCCGGCTAGTCCCGCCGCAGCCCCGGCACCGGCAATCCACAGGGAGCAGTCAATGTCAAGTCAAGAGGCAACCCACCGGAGGAGATACTGCACTGCTGCCGAGTCACTTCGGTGGTGTTCGGTGGCGCCTGTTCTGATCTAACATACGCAGGACGCCACCTACTAAGCCCCCTACTGATGACAATAATTGCTTAGTCGCGGAGCCGGCGTGAGTGAGCCCTCCCTCCGGATTGCGCCACCACGTCCGTCCAACGACAGTCCCCATGGACTTGCCGATACCGGCGACCCCGACGGAACCAAACCAAGGCCACAGACGTGGAGAAGACATCGAAACTGAGGTCACCATGACAGCAGGGCATGAAGGGCCACAGAATTTGAGATCTTTTTTTTAATGCTGATCGATGAGAATGAGGATGATGAAGATGATGCTACGGATTTCCATTTCGGTCTGAGACTACATGACAGGGCTGTACTCTACGCTTCCTTTCATAATATATCCCGGCGTCAACCAGGCCCGAGAGATACAGGCAACCTGCAGTGTTAGTCAGGAAATTTGAGCAACACTCTCAGAAACGCATCCATTAAGTGGATGAAACTCGATTGTGTGGTCCCAGTCTTCCCAACAGAGTACGCAGCAAACTCAACTCTGGGTAGGAGCCGGTCGGGGCAGAAAAACCCACATGACTCTGATGGGATTCGAACCCACGACCTCCCAGCCGGGAGTCCGCGACGCTAACCACTTCACCACGGCGGCTGGTATTATTATTATTATTAACATTATTATGGATGATAAGCCTCTGCAGTGTTAAGAATGCCAAGCGCATGCCAACTCACATGAAATACATCTACGGAACTGATGAAATCACGGCAGATATTTTTCAAAGATTTCTGGTGCATGCATCATTGAAGCCTGTGTGAATAGCAGTGATTGTTATGTTCAAAAACAATGAGGCAGGTACAACTTTTCAGCAATGAAACAATACAGGATGAAACAACAGGTTAAGGCAGATATCAACAGATGCTGGCAAGAGGCGACATTAGTTTAAGGACTTGGCATTCTTCTACATAACATTACTGATAGTGCAGGAGAAATTCAGAAGAAATCCTGCCATCCCAGTTACTTGATACAAACCAGCTATGTATAAATAACAACTGTAAACCACACAGCAGTTATCATCAAAAGTTAAATTCAGATTACCGTCATCATTGGTGACTGCCATGGTATCTGAAATTTCAGCAACCCTGCTTCTGGCTGGTCAACCAATTCTCCAGTCTGAAAATACATGGAGGCAATTGCTTCTTTCACAGATTATTCTTCATATATATCACAAATAATTCTAGACATTATTTAATATTTCAAAATTTACATGTGCACACACACACACACACACACACACACACACACACACACACACACACGCAATAAAGAACAGAAGCCACAGCATACTATTTATTTCTATGGACCACTGACTGGAACTATGGAAGATCCCTGGTTGCGAATCTTATCAGAACCTGACTAAAACTACAGAATTTATATGACCCTTGATGACTTCTGTCCCTCCTCAACCTCCTACTTCCTCTCTCCTCCATGTGAACTGTAAAATGGGTTCAGATGGAATGATCATCTCATCTGTTTCATCTGGTTGACAAAGAAATACATTACTCAAATTGAAAGTTATTAGTGGAAGCACTGTCTCAAATAAGACTTCACTCGTCAGCATCACTGTCACCATCATCAGTAAGATCATTAATAAGACAAAACTCTCAAAGGCTGTGATCCTCCAAACCCTGCTCTCACACTGACACAGCCTGTATTTCCAATCCACGCCTATGTAGGTGATAAAATCATGTCAGTATTTGGTGTTGGCACAATTTGGGAGCTGATTTTTCCCCCTCCTCTCTTCTAGTACTAGGTCTGAACTGTTGTTCTGAGTGGTAGTTTTTTGAATGATATGATAATCCAGTGTCTTGTATACAGCGTACAGGCTATCATCAAAGAACCGACAGCAGTAGGTCAGATTCTGTTAGAGAATCCACTTCATTGTATGCAACTGCAAAAAAAAAAAAAATTAAAAAATAACAGCGAGACTCGGGGGGGGGGGGGGGGGGGGTCCTGAAAGAGCATCTCAAATTTCACACACACACAGATGGTTCTGAGCATCTGAAGGCAGACACCTTACTGACTTCCCATTTCACACACACAGAGGGTTCTGAGCATCTGAAGGCAGACACCACACTGACTTCCCATTTCACACACACAGATGGTTCTGAGCATCTGAAGACGACGCCACACTGACTTCCCATTTTACACACACAGATGGTTCTGAGCATCTGAAGGTGGACACCAGACTGACTTCCCATTTCACACACACACAGATGGTTCTGAGCATCTGAGCATAGACACCACACTGACGTCCCATGACCATGGCTGAAACCTTTTCAATCAAATCAAACACTTCAGCCTAACCAATGTTTGCCAAGTCAGTTTAAGCAAACGATGTTCAGGATTAAGCTGCATCCAATCATCTGCATTTATGGACTAACACTGCTTAAATGATTTCAAACCAGTACATCTGCTTTCTATAGCTCATTCACAATGTTTATTAGGAAATATGAAGCTTCTTCCTGTTTGAGGGAACTAGCTCTGACAGTTTATTCCAAACCATACTGCTGAAAGAGAAAAAAAACTGAAGTTGTTACCTGGATGGTGTTTGCTCATTTTTTTCCAACTGCTCTAGGTCTTAGGGAGTCAAGTAAACTGAGATTTCTCAGCAAAATCCCATCTGACAACCCTCTCCACCCCCATCTATCCCTTTCCTCCTGCCCTCCCACCTCTCTCACATTCTGAAATGCAGTCTCTCTCTTCAGGGGATGGGAGGTGGGGCGTTGGGAATAAAAGAGGGGTGAGTACAGATGGTCAGAGGTGTCAAGCTTCTTCCACTTCCCTATGATCATACACCAGGCTGACAAAAACAATCACCAGAAGTGCACAGCAACTAAACATGTAAAGTCTGTCCACATCAACTTGTAAGTGAAATAAGCCAGAAACATAAGGTTAAGTTTGAAATTAACTCTTATAGTAGAAGATGTCACTTTATAACATGTGTTTTTAGAGTATTTCAGTTCTGTGTAATTTGATTGCAACCTTTATACATTTTTATTTTGTTTTGTTGCTTTCTTGCAAAGGAAGTGCCCACACACACACACACACACACACACACACACACACACACACACACACACACACACACACACATTTTTTTTCCTATGCATCTTGACAATTTGCTGCACTGATCTACAACATGTCCTACTGATTTTCATTGAACAATCACACTGAAATATGTGTTTTGTTCCACTTCAGTTCTACATAATTTGCTATCAACAATCCATAATGTTCTCTTTTTCAAAACAGAATGAGTGATCAATCTCACAACACACACACACACACACACACACACACACACACACACACACACACACACACACACACACACACACACACACACACACACACACACACACACACTTTTCATCTCATGCATCCTGACACTTTGTTCCACGGATTTCCAAAATATCCTACCAATTCTCCTTTCAAGAACTAAGAGACATGTGTCCTAAGCCTTTGAATTTTCAGACAAAACACTGCACATAAACTGGAAATCAGTTCTGACAAGGGACTTATGAAGTAAAATGCAATAACCCAAGTTGCACCAGAACAGGTCAACACCACGGTAACTCAGCAGAGCACAGAGTCTCTAATGGTGGGTAGCTGTCATGCAGCCTGACACACCAACACCCTTGCCCACTGACTGCTTATGCAGGGCCTGCGACAGGGCCATCCTGTGTGTGGCTATGTTTGGGAAGGACTCAACTAGATAATGTGAGGTCAAAGGAGACACTGTGACTCTGTGCTACTTACAGAACATGGGGCTGCAGGAGAAAAAAAAAATGTCTCCCCTCCACACAAACACTTTATCATTGTATTATGATGATCGTAACTGTTAGGGGAAAAAAAACCCACTTTTTTATCATATGTCAAACAACACACTCAAACAACACAAATAAAAAAAAGTTGAAAAGGAGGATCCTGATGAAATCATCAATGAGACTTTTCAGAGACCACTTTAAAACAAAAACCCAGCTGGCTGATCTCCTCTCAAGCACCAGTTCCAAATAACATGGAAACTCATGGAAACACTTGATAATACAACCTACCTAATACTGAAGTTTCTCCAAAAGACCATGAATGTGTACCATTCTTCATGTTTTAACAGTCCACTCCTGTCCAGCATGCTGACCAGATTGACAAATCACCACAACATGAATTCTTCATTCAAATCAGAAATTACAGTGAACTCCATACTGCACGCTGCTTCAGTCAGGCGGCACCGGATGAAACATGACAGTTCTTGATATTTCACATCTTGTCTCAAGATTTACAACTAGTGCATGAAATCATGAAGCCATGTGATGATCTGTTGTACTCAAGTCTTAAACCAGCAAGCCAGGTCTCTGTTCTCACTTGTTACCTATCTATCTTTCTATCTATATTTAATTCCCATCTGTTGTCACCATTCTAACAAATTATAGGACAACATTCAGTTTACTTGAATTTCAAAACATTTTCAACATTCAAATGCCATGTGGCCTCATTCAGAATGGCCCGTGTTTCCATGATTTTGGATGCATGATGACGCAGTGTTGTAGATCACTCAGAAATGGGAGTACACAATGAATCTCAAAATCATGCATATAATGTGGCGGTTTCAGCCCCAGCTCTAATGGTGACCTCAGTTCCCATTTTCTTCTCCATGTCAATGCCCTTGGTTTGTTGCTGTCAAGTCACTGTATCAGCTTAAGTCTTGAGGACTGGCGCTGAATGGATATGGTGGCGCCCTCTCGACAGTGACACTCACTCGCACTGGTTCCGTGACCAAGAACGTTTCAACAGCAGGGGGCTCAGTGCTGGTGTCTAGCATACGGTGGATCATAACAGGCACCACTGAATACCACCAAATGACTTTGTTGCTGTGCAATGTCTTCTCTGGTCAGCTGTCTCATGACCACTTGACACAGACTGCTTCCTGTGGATTTCCCAATGCGCAGACTAGGCCAGACAAGCCAGGGTGTGTCTGTGGACCAGGACTGGAATGCGCAGCAAGAAGTACTGACACTGAAGTGGCACAGAAGATGGGACACCAAAAAAACAAACAACACCATACCATATTATTTTCCACAAGCATCACAACATACAATAATCGGCTGTGGAAACATGCTGTTGGAACAAAATTTCATCAACCCAATCAGACTTGCAAGACTTGACGACATTTTTTCTTGCCACAAGCTACACAATGGTAGTCACTGTGCTACTGATGAACACAAATGCTCAACGAAAACAGATTGGCTTCGGGTCCACTATAATTTTGAAAACGGAAACTTCCACTGCCCTTGACAAGGATATCATTAAAAAAAACAAACATACAAACGAAAAAGGAAGATGAAAAAAAGGGAACAAAAAGAGGAGAGAAAAAACATTCGATAGAGAATATTGCCTTACCTGTTCAAACCATTCTGGGATGATTTTTTCTTCATCCAGCCCCTCTGCGATGATGTTTTCATCATCACACCCCTCTGGGATGACTTTTTCATCATCTTTCAGACTTTTGGCCATGGTGTTCTCTTATATCCACAGAATGAAGCTGGGCATTTAACTTTTCATATCCTGTAGCAGCGCACGCACACACACACACACACACACACACACACACACACACACACACACACAGTTAGATGTATTTCTAAGCACACAAATGAGAATTTAAAAACATTTTAATTTTCTATCAGACCCATGATTAATTAGATATATTTCTAAACATACAAAAATAAGTTAAATATTTTCAGTTTCTAAAAACATTGGAGTCACTGTGAGATAAGATAATGTTGCTCAGAGCCCAGCCGACCGCAAAGGACCACATCAGGGCTGTCACCATGTTAAAATCAACTCACCAGTCATTTAAAAAAAATAAAAAAAAAATTTTTTAAATGTTCACACATCTCTTTAAATGATATTTTCTAGAAACGCACCAGAAACTTCGTTAAAAATCTTTCTTCCATAAAATCTTAAATCAGATGAAAAATGTTAATCTCTCTCAAAAACCCAAAGAGCACGTCAGGTGGGACATCTCTGAACAGGATTTTCATGGACTCTGCAGTAAAAAAATGTTTGTGTCTCACATCGTGCAAGTCCCAACACTCCAAAAGAATATGTTTCATTGTGAGTGGCACATGACATTGAATGCACCACGGAGCTTCTTCACTCTTTAAAAGGTAGGAATGGGTAAAATACGAATGGCAGGTGAGCAGACGGCACAGAACTGTTTCTTCTTTACGACCACCAGACGCACATGAGAGGAACTCCTTAAGGTTTGGACGGATCCAAAAGAGCTTGTTGTCCGTCTGTGTATTCCAATCCTCCTGCCAGAGATCTCTGACATAATCATTAATTTTGGGTTTCACATCTTCTGAGCAGGGGATAGGTGTGTTTGACAGTTTCTCTCTTTGTGGCATTCTTGGCCAAACGATCCACCATTTTGTTCCCTCCGATGCCAACATGACCAGGAACCCAAGCCAGAATAATGTTGTAACCCTCCGCTTTCAACTTGGTAAAAAGTTCAAAAAAGTGTAAAAGTTCGGGGTGCTGAAGGTTGCAGCCAGCTATGACCTCCAAAGCTGACAGTGAATCCGACAAAACCACAAAGTCCCTCTTCATAGATTGTGAGATTATCCTTAGTGCCAGAACCAGTCACTGTGAGGGAAGATACTCTAACTGAAAAAAAGTTATGTTGTTTCTATTCTGAGAAGTCCATTAACTGGCAGAATAAACCATAAACAACTATTTCCTGTGTATCTCTCCGTGCTCCCTGTCCTCTTTCCTCAACCTCCAAAGTCTCCGATTTGATTTTTATGTTACTCAAGCAGTTCTGCAGTGACTGGATGCTACAATGCACGTCAATCCTATACACAGTGGGTTGGATCATTTGACATTTGGTTGACTTTTCCTTTTCTTTCCTTGGCCACAGCCTTTCTTTCTTCCACTTGTTTTTTGTCAGACAACTTGTTGCTGACAAGTCAACACCAGATATGCCAACATTCACAGAAGCTGAATCATTTCCCCCCTCCTGACATCTACATCAGTCCACATCCATACGGATCTAACATACAGTATTTCTGACCTCAAGTTCACACAATAACAGATTGTTAAGGCCTGATTTAAATTTCTAAAAATCAGAACTCAACTTATGGATTAAATATTTCCTTTCACTTCGCGTCATGCCCCTTTTTTTCTTACCTGACTCATGTAGGGAGGGGACTGTGGAGGTTACAGATTGTAAGATGGTATGCATGGTTGTGCATGGGGAAAGGAGGAGGCTTGGGGGAGGAGGGGTGGGGAAGAAGTTATGGTATGTCTGTTTGTCCATTGAGTATCTAATGTTTTTAATGAAATTTTCTTTTTCTTTTTTTTTTACTTACTTCTTTTTCATGGTTATGGTAATCATTATTACAATTACGACAACACAAGTTTTTCTAGCATTTTCATCCCAGATAGAATTACTTTTATCACACTATTATTTCTATTACCACCACTATCATTATCTTTATCATTATCATTATTATGTTAGTTGTGTTACTGATCAATAGTACTTAACTATGTCTTCTTCTGAATATTCGTCATGCAAGCACGCATGCACGTGCACACACACACTTTTTTTTAAGTTTTAGAAACTTCGCGCTAAGTTTAGCAACTCTTCTTTACCACCACAGAGCAAACGACAATAGTTAAATACTGACTTTATACATGTATGTAAATTTTCTTCCTATAAACGGATTCCTAATGTTGCTATATTTTGCGTATTTCACTCTAAAATGAAATTCATCACCAAGGTCATTCTGGTCACATCACAACATATGATAATTAGCTGTGGAAACATGGAAGCTAAAACTGAAGGGACAACAAAAGAGGACACATGTCCCATGGCAGCTAAAACTGAAGGACAACAACAGAGGACACTCCCACAGCAGCTAAAACTGAAGGGACAACAAAAGAGGACACATATCCCACGGCAATTAAAACTGAAAGGACAACAACAAAAGAGGACACATGTTCCCATGGCAGCTAAAACTGAAGTTACAACAAAAGAGGACACGCATCCCACGACAGCTAAAACTGAAGGGACAACAAGAGGACACATGTCCCACAGCAGCAAAAACTGAAGGGACAACAAAAGAGGACACACATGTCCCACGGCAGCTAATTCTGAAGGGACAACAAAAGAGGACACATGCCCACAGCAGCTAAAACTGAAGGGACAACAAAAGAGGACAAATGTCCCACAGCAGCTAAAACTGAAGGGACAACAAAAGAGGACACATGTCCCACAGCAGCTAAAACTGAAGGGACAACAAAAGAGGACACATGCCCCCCACAGCAGCTAAAACTGAAGGGACAACAAAAAGAGAGGACACATGTCCCACAGCAGCTAAAACTGAAGGGACAACAAAAGAGGACACATGTCCCACGGCAGCTATATATCTCAAGGGACAACAAAAGAGGACACATGTCCCACGGCAGCTAAAACTGAAGGGACAACAAAAAGGACACGTCCGAGGGCAGCTAAAAACTGAAGGGACAGCAAAAGAGGATACATGGGTCAACCTTACATCATTAGCTCAGAACTTTCATGCAAATTTTACATAAGCACATCACATATCAAATATTTCTTTATATATATACCTCTGATTTTTTTTAACAATCATCATCATGCGTGCGTGCGTGCATGCATGCATGCATGCATGTGTGTGTGAGAGAGAGAGACAGACAGACAGACTGGAAGGCAGGCAGACAGACAGAGAAATACAGACAGGCAGCAGTATGAGCTTGCCTATATGTGAAGGGAGATTTATTACATCTCTTTTAAAAGGTGCAACTTGATAGTTTTTTTTTTTTTTTTTTCTTTTTTTTGTAATCTTGTTCAAGTTCTTTTGACCAGTTTGTGATTTTGCCAGTTTGTTGAAGTTTTCTCACTGCCAACTGCATTTGTGCAATGAACGCAGCGAACATGCATGCTGACATTTGCACAATTGCAGTGAAGCATGGAAACTTTCTTTGTCCTCAAGTCCTGGTGAGGAATCTTATCACTGGTTTGGATTCTAAATCAATCAAAAGTTGATCATTCATATCTCCGAGTCTCAATGAACTATAACAGCAAGGACAGCACCATTTGTTGACTTACGCTGTTCCATATGATCGAAGGCAAAAAAGAAGGCAACATCTCCCCACATCCACCCCCTCAGCACAGCAGCAACTGTGCACGACTGCATGGCACAAGACTATGGTGTGCGATGCACCATTTGAAAATTTTATGCAAAAATATTGCAGGCATGCCAGCAATCTGAAGCCTTGTGTATGCACATATGTGCACATGTATGCCTGCAGGCTTATGCTCACGCAAGCCCACCAATCACACGCACACACAGACACACACACACACACACATGCACACACAGACATACATACACACACACACACACACACACAGGCACACATGCACCGGCACACACACACACTGGCCCATGCTTCATCCACCTATGCACACACACACACACACACACACACACACACACACACACACTATTGTATGTGAACCACAGCATTCATGCAGCATGTCAAATTATGTCAGGACACATTGACTGGGCTACGCCAGAATATGACATTGTCAGAACAGTCCCTTAAGCAAAAACTAGGAGCAGCATGCATTGTGTTGGGTCTTGCGAGTTGAATGATCAGAATTACCTTTAAAGTCTCAAATGAAGACAGTGGTGACTGCCTTATTGATGGCATGGGAGGAGTTCAAAAAGGCACTGCTTCTGTTGATGACTGAGTGCACATAGTGGGAGTGACAGAATTCTGGTTTAAATTGTCATCCCCATCCTCTTCTTCACTGCATCCATGACTTCAGATAGAACACCTTGGATTGGTTTGAAATGGGAAGAGTTCCACACAATGACTGAGCCATTGCCATGTTGAGCAGTCCCCAAACTGCTTTTTTTTCCTGGTCGCAACGTAGGGGCAAGGAAGTTGTTGAGAGTTCACATTTTCTATGTTTGATTAAGACATGGTCACCTAGCTGAAAACTGTGCGGTTTCGAGAGTCTACCTGCATCTGTGCACACTGCCATTTTCTGTTTACAGACAAAACGTTGTGACTCATTCCAGTTTGCACAGGGATTAGTTTTTCTTAGTTTTTTTTTTAGACTAGTTATTGTTCATCATCATCATCATCCAGTTAACGTCCACAGTCATCATGTTGACTATTCTGACGCTTATGAATGCGGGTTGACGCAGCGAAAAAAAAAAAAAAAAAAGCAGCAGAGGTTTAATGTAATTTACTTACTCTTGACACAAACATGTCAAGAGTCTTTGCCTCGACTACTGTATCGGGCAGGGCATTCCACTCCTTTATTGTACGTGGGTAAAAGGACCCCTGTCGATACAAGGTTCGGCACTGTAGGTGTTTGAGTTGCTGTTCATGTCCTCTGCGTTGACGGGTTGGAGCAGGAATCAGCTGGGATCTGTCCACGCAGACCAAAACCATGTATGATCTTGAACAACATGGTCAGTCTGGTGTTCTTTCTTCGCTGTCTTAGGGGTTACCAGTCCAGCTGCTTGATGAGGCTGCTAACGTTGGAGGAGTTGTGATAACGTCCTGTAACAAAACGTGCCGCCCTCCTTTGGACAGATTCCAGCTTGTCCTCGTTTGTCTTCGTGTAGGGGTCCCACACAGTACAGGCATATTCCAGCGTGGGTCGTACCATGGCTTTGTAGGCTGTGGCCTTTAGCTGGGTGGCGCTGATCTTTAGGTTACGCCTGAGGAAGCCAGGGTCTTGTTGGCCTTTGCACAGATACTATTTATATGTTTGTCCCAGCTAAGGTCGTCTGTGATGGTAACTCCAAGGTACTTTGCAGAAGTAACCACATCAAGAGTAGAGTATGTCCATGTAGATGGTATTCACTGGGCAATGGTCATCTCTTTCTTGTCACCGGCAGAGTTGTGCACTTCCCAGGATGGAACTCCATATCCCAGCTCTTCTCCCCTGTGTTGAAGTGTCTGGAGGTCTTGTTGTAGCTGAGACTGGTCCTGATTTGTCGTGACGAGTCTATAGATTGCAGTGTTGTCTGCAAACAGGCAAGTCTGTGAGGTGAGCTGATCTGGCAAGTCATTAATATAAGCCAGAGAAAGGCATGGTCCAAGCAGCGATCCTTGTGGCACCCCAGATCTGACATCTGCCAACTAAGAAGCTGCTCCATCTATGACTACAGCTTGTCTCCTATCGCTGAGGAAGCTCTCAATCCACCAGTTGATGTTCTCCATAATGACATAATGACGGACTCCATAATGATGTAGTTTGTGGAGCAGGAGGCTGTGGTTAACTTTGTCGAACGCCTTTGCAAAATCCATTATGACAATGTTGGTCTGAGCTCCGCCTTCCATATTCCGAGACAGTTCTTCTGCAAACTCAAGGAGCTGCATCTCGCAAGATCTCTGCCTCCGAAAGCCATGTTGTTGTGGGCAGAGGATAGCGTTCTGTTCTAGATGGTTCATAACTGCATTGACGATAACATGTTCAAGTATCTTGCACGGTATACTCGTCCGTGACACTGGGCGATAGTTTGATGGATTATAGTGTTCGCCTTTCTTAAAGACTGGAGTGATGTTGGCTTTCCTCCATTCTGCTGGCACAACGCCTGACGTGAGAGATGACTGGTAGATTATGGTCAAAAACTGGAGCAACTTCTGTGGCAATTTCTTTCAGCACTCGCGGTGATATCTGGTCAGGACCACAAGCTTTGTATATATTAAGCTTCAGCAGTAAATTCCTTACACCTTCCTCAGAGATGTTGATGTTGGTAAGCAGGTCACAATCTATTACCTTCATGGGGCATTTTTCCTGAAACTCATCAACAGTGTACGTTCTGCCCTAGCTAAATACAGACTGAAACTGAGCATTCAGCACCTCCACTTTCTCCTGGCTTCAGACACAAGCTTGCCGTTAGCTGCCATGTACATGATGTAGCCAGTGTTGTTTTGCTTTGTGAATAATTACACTTGAAACACATATGCTGTATTTGGGTACTTTCTAAAATGAAGAAACAAGTTCACTGTGTGTGAAAACAACATTCTGGCAATGATAGGATTCAGTTTGTTGTAAGGATCATAATAAAAATATTTCTGCATGGACCCTTATCAATGAGAAATGTGACTAGCGTGTTTTGATTGTGAGTAACAAAAGGGAGTCTTGAAAATGTTACTTGACACAGCAAAGACATATATTATGGTTCATCTCTGATCACTTCCTGTAAAACTGCGTTAATTCTCATCCCATAGTCTGCATTCACCCTCAGTCTCTCGCATGACACAAGCTTACTTTTGGTTTTGTAGACTCACAAACTCTTGAAAAAATGTCTAACCTTTCCACAGGCTCAACAGTATCTCTTGTACAAGTTGTAAGACACAGGGTTTAATGAGCAGTGTGTAAAATTGTCAACCACACCCCACAAAAACATCTTGTTCACCACCATGAATATACTGTCCACCACTTTGAACAACACAGAATGTCCACCATTACCACAGCTGGAACCATCACCACCATTGCTGAACCACCGGAGAAACCTGGAACCACTGCAAAAGTGCTGACCACACCTAGAGCTGCTGGAATTGCAGAGGAAGTTCAGGATCAGGATCAGGATCAGGATTTGGGGTGTAGTATTAAAAACAACTTTGCCTATTCAGGCTTTTTATGCCCCTTCTATTTTTTTGGCGTCTGTTGGCCTGGTCGTTGACTAGCTCAGTCTTCTTTAGCCATTGAAGTCATATTTTATTTCAAATTATTGATTCACGTTTATCTATGAGGTTCTTCAATGTATTTGTACATTTGTACCATGGTCGAGTGTTGACCACGTCCATGTTCTCTGGATACAGCGCTGACTGTTGGAATCTTGTCACCCACATGCATCTTCTTTTTCTGCTGTCCTAGTTTCATTATAATTCTTGAGTTCTTGTTTCGTCAAGAACAGCTTTGAACGACATAATATAAGTATCCCAATGTCTTCCTTCTAACTCTGTTTGGAATACACCGGCGAACAATCTGCGCCAAGATTTCATGATCAACGTTACTGAAGTCACAGTTTGCTGCCATATTTAATTGAGGCTTTGTGAGAAAAACATCCACTGCCCCAGTTTCTTTTTATTTCCACTGACGAAAACTTGAGCACTTCAAGTGAGGGGTTTTGCTTAGGGGTGACGTATTTTGGTTTCGTCTGCTTGTGACGACAACTTGACAAGAGTGACTTCCCTTGGAATGGCTGATGTAAAAGCCTAACGTCCTCGATGAACGGGACAATCGAACATTCCTGTGCAGACATCCCACTTGAAAACAAAACACTTTCCTCCAATGGACTGAAAAACTGGTAAACTGGAACCACTGGCCATGGTTTACGATCTCAATAGCCCTGACTCACGAACTATCTGTACCCGAATGCAGCGTTATAAATCTAAATTCTAACCAAGCCTACTCACTCAGTCACTGTCATGATCTAAACTCCAAAAGAACGAAATTTGTCTTTTTTCCACACTCAAACGCAGATCAACTGGAATCTGTCGCAAACTGTTATTTTCTCACACAATGAACATTCTACTTAATGCTGTAAAGGACCAAAATGCAGCATGTGTCTTTCAAGTATAATAAATAATAATAACACAACAGCCTACTAGCAGCCAACAATGACTGGATGAACTAACGGTCTATCCGACTGCGCATGCTCTTTTTCGCTAATGTCTGGGAATCATGTCATGACTTCGGTTTGTGCTTGGCTCATAAAGAATCTGTGGGGCTATTCACCTTTCCATTTACCACGTTCCCAACTGTTTGGCCATTCGACTTAGCATTAGCCACAGACAGGCATTGTTATCGCAGACACGCAACTTATATACTGATATATCGGGCCAAACCAGAGTTAACTATTACTAATGTTTATATGTACTACTATCATGAATATAACTTATTATTCTTTACAATATTTCTGACATTCAAGTTTACTACTTTTCCAGCCTCCTATAGCATCACTATCAATT
>JADBJO010028438.1:10000-20143 GCA_016801955.1 Conus betulinus | reverse complement strand
CCACCCTAACCCCACCCCACCACTCCATCTGTCAAGAAAAAAAAAAAAAAAAAAAAGCAAAAGCAAAGCAATTAAAAGTGGAGCAGTCGTATCGTGTGACACTGTACAACAGATCTATAAGTAGCATTGTCACAGGACATGTCATGTCATGTCATTCATGTCACGTATTTAGTATGAGAATCAGCGTTCATTTGCACACAGTTTGACATGTTATTTTTGTGTTAATGTTGTTGTTTGCTAACCCCCCACCCCACCACCCCCTCTATCTCGGCCCTCCCTGAACCTTCTCTCCTCTAACATAATGCATACACTGATCACTTGACGTTCTGTGTTGTTCTGATCCTCTGTTAACAAAACTGGTGTCTGTTACCCTCCCCCCCCCCCCCCTTCGTTTCTCCTCCCTCCCCCCCTCCTCTGCCATCCACCCACCCACCCATCCACCCCCTCACCCTATCCCAAAACACGCACAGATAATCAACGTCGATATGTGAGAGAGGACATGTTTGCATGGAACTGTTCGATCAAGATTTCTTGACTGGCGCCAGCCCGTTGTGCTGTTGTTGTTGTTGTTGTTGTTTCACTTTGATCTAAAGGAAATCTTTAGTTCTGGTGTACTGATCTACGGCCAATCATTATCTTCTCTGTCGTGCTTTGGTACGATTGAGTAGGAAAACGAAAAAAAAAACAAACAAACAAAGAAGAAAAACACAACAAAAATCTTCAATGAAACATATAAGCAATAGCATATCAAAACATATACCTAAACGGATAAATACGTCTTTAAAGGTGCGCGCGCTTGCTGTGTGTGTGTGTGTGTGTGTGTGTGTGTGTGTGTGTGTGTGTGTGTGTGTGTGTGTGTGTGTGTGTGTGTGTGTGTGTGTGTGTGTGTGTGTGTGTGTGTGTGTGCGCGCGGTCTCTCCCGTCTTTGTGTGTATGTATGTGTGTCTGTGTGTTCATATTCGTCCGATTACGTATATGTTTTCATACGTCATCGCCTATACGTATCTATTTGTCTTTCGTATTATGTCACAAGTCCTGAAGATGAGCGAAACGTTGAAGATATTTGTTTTGTTGTTGTTGAATTGTTTTTGTTGTGACTGGCGACAGCCTGTTGTAGTGGTGTTCTTGTGTTTTAGTTTGGTCAAGAAGGAAGGGTACTTGGTATCGGTGTGTGTGTGTGTGTGTGTGTGTGTGTGTGTGTGTGTGTGTGTGTGTGTGTGTGTGTGTGTGTGTGCGCGCGCGCGCGCGCGCACACACACACTGTCTGCGCGTGGTCTGTCGCGTGTTTGTGTGTATGTATGTGTGTCTGTGTGTTCATATTCGTCCGATTACGTATATGTTTTCATACGTTATCGCATATATGTATTTATTTGTCTTTTGTTTTATGTCACAAGTCCTGAAGATGAGCCAAACGTTGAAGATTTTTGTTTTCTGTGTTGTTGAATGTTCTTGTGTTTTAGTTTGGTCAAGAGGAAAGAACTTGGTATCGATGTGTGTGTGTGTGTGTGTGTGTGTGTGTGTGTGTGTGTGTGTGTGTGTGTGTGTTTCTCATTTTACTTAAATGTAAAACGTCCCTGTTCATTTTCCTTTAAGATTTTTATGTCATCGAGATGGTATTTGTATCGTTGTCGTTTCTCTTTAATTTATTACGTTTTTTGTTTGTTTTTTTTTTAATGTCAGTACAACAATGTTAATCTGACAGTAAATGGTTCCAGTCAGTCAGTGTGTGTGTGTGTGTGCGTACGTTTTGTTTGTGTAGGATGACGCAGCCTGTCAAGTGCGAAACTCTTGAGCAACAGAACTGTTCCAGCCCACTGAGGAAAAGGGAGGTGGTCCTGAAAAGGACCTGAAATTGAAAATGGAAGCCGGTGTGGAGCAAGGAAGACAGGCTGCTTAAGCCTTGCCACCTGGGGCCTTGGTCTGCGACTTCTTGGGCAGGAGCACCGCCTGGATGTTGGGCAGCACACCACCCTGTGCGATGGTGACGCCTGACAGGAGTTTGTTCAGCTCCTCGTCGTTACGGATGGCCAACTGCAGGTGACGGGGGATGATCCTGGTCTTTTTGTTGTCGCGTGCAGCGTTTCCCAGCTCCAGCACTTCGGCGGCCAGATACTCGAGCACAGCGGCCAGGTAGACGGGAGCTCCGGCACCTACACGCTCGGCATAGTTGCCCTTGCGCAGGAGACGATGGATACGACCCACGGGGAACTGAAGTCCGGCTCGGGAAGAACGGGACTTGCTCTTTCCCTTGACTTTTCCTCCTTTGCCGCGACCAGACATGATGACGATGACGACGGGTACAGAACGTGTGTTCTACGTAGCAAAATGTGTTGGGCGCTTTCAGCAAGCGAGTGTGGGCCGGTTACGGACGCGCATGTGAATAGAGCCTCGCTGACGGCCCTGCCTTGTGCGACAGGAAAACCAACGGCGTTCACGCCGTGAGGCGCGCAGCCGCCGAGCGAACTCAGCCACTATAAATTCCCAGCCCGGGGTCGGCGGCGGCATTCATTCATTCATTCACCATCATTCGTAGCCGTCGTCGTTGTCGTCGTTGCTGCACGCATTTCTCGACGGTGGTCGGGACAGCTCTGAAAATTTACCGGTTTGGGGACAGGCGCGGTGGCTTGCTTGCTGCTCGCCATTTGACTTGTGCTGTTGGACTCTTAGCTCGTGTCTCTTTTTACCACCCTTGACAATTATTTCATTCAATTATTTTTTTTTTATCATAATCTTGGTGCTGGTGCCTTCGCTGATCACAATCTTGGTGCTGGTGCCTTCGCTGCCCTGTGCTCTGCTGCTGCTGTTGGCGCTTTGCTGCTGCTGCTGTCTTTGGCGCTTTGCTGCTGCTGCTTTCTCAACTGATTGTCAATGGTGACAGTTGACACTTGCCTAAGTCGACAGACCTTTCCTCAACCTCGTGGCGTTTGACCGACGTCTCCAACCATTGACCGTCCTCTCATCGCCCTTCTCGCTGACGGTCCCCGGGTGGGCGGCCTTGGCCCCGACGCCGTTATTACAAGGGCGGTAACGTTTATTCATATTCCGCACGTCCTCTGGCACTGCACACTCCCCCCCCCTCCCCCTCTGCACCCCCACCCTCCTCAGTTTAGTGAAATACCTACCCCCTTCTTTCACATAACTGTCAGTTAGATTTCCTTTCGTCCCTTCCCTCCCCCCTTTTTTTACTACTCTAAGCCTTTGAATTAGACTCCCCTGCTCCAGTCCCTAGATCACTGGCGTCGTCACTAGTGTTCCCACGTTTTTCCCGTTGGTCCCCCTCAATCTAGCTACATAGATTCCGCTCTCTCTCTTGCCTTCTCTCTCCAGTCCTCCGAGCCAGGTGCTCACCCCTCCCCCCATCTTTCCCCTTTTCATACCTTTTATAGCCATTGTTTATTGTATTTTCCACCCTTCCCTCCCTTCTATTCTCCATTTGTACACGCTCTTTCTCCCCCCCCCCCCCCCCCCCTTTCTCAGCCTTACTGGTCGGATTTCCTTCTGGCCCAGCCAGTGACCACTTAGCAATACTCAGTGCTGCTGTTCCCAGATCCTCGTTCCCCACCTTCCCATCCCCTTACCGTCTGGTCGTATTAGCTCCATACACACACCCTTTTTTTTTTTTTTTTTTTTTTTTTTTTTTTTTTTTTTTTTTTTTTTTTTTTTTTTGGGGGGGGGGTTGTTTTTTTTAGCGCTACATCATGTCCGTCACCAGCGGACCCATAACTATTACAGAAGACTTTACGTCAGACTCGGATGTCGATGTGGATGGGGCGGACTGTCCGACGTTTTTCACTCCCACCTCCGCCCGGGGGGCTGCCTTTGGCACCCCCCTCAGGAAAAGAAAGACGACTGACAGGTCCCTATCATCGACATCCGGCTCTTCCCCAACTGTGGGGGAAACAACAATTAAACCCATGGAGAAAAAAAAAAGAAGAAAAAAATAATGCTGAACCAGTGCATCCTGACAAAGATATCTGTATCGAACCCCCCACTACCCCCGTCACAACTGAGCAGAATGAAGATAAAAATACGGAAGTAACAAATGAATGGAAAATTACCAATAGAAAGAAAAAGAGAAAGGATACTGGTTCTCACCCCCCAGCTGGCCCTCCGAACCATGCCCCTCTTCAAAATCAGCCAAATGGCAAGGTAAGAAAAAATATGGCAAAAAACAAAAATTTTTTACCCCCACCTGTGTTTCTCCAGTTTCCAGTTATCATGGAGGATCTGGGTACCGGTGCAGCCACATATGGTGCATTGGGCCCCACCACCAACGTGTCGGTTTGGAAGAACACTGTGGGTCCCCATTTTGTCCCAACGCCCCTTGGGCCCTAACAAATGGCTTATAGGTTGCAAATCTCTCGACCAACAACAACGTTTATTGAAGCTGAAAAGTTTATGCAATATAAATATCACCTGCATGAAACCTGAAACAACAACAGAGGGGGTGGTCAAACCCATCCCCCTTGGCGTGGAGGTTTCTACCCTCCTTCCCTTCATCCCTCAAGCAAAAAAAATAACTCGTCTAAAAAATAGAGATGGATCTGATTCCAGATCAATAAAAATTACTTTTTTAACCCCCATTTTACCCAAATTAATAAAAATCGACACCCAAGAATTTACAGTAGAGCCCTATGTGGCTCCTGTAATCAGGTGTGCACCAAATGTGCCAGACTGGGACACCTCAAAGACATGTGTAAGGCAAAAAAAAAATAACCTGTTCCCGTTGTGGCAATGCCGGCCACAACGGGAAAAGACTGTCCCAGTCCTACGTTAAAAATGCGTCAATTGTGGGGGGGCCCATTCGGCCGCTTACCAGGGCTGCCCAGAATACCAGTTACGACTGCGCGCCAACAAAATAAGGGGCGAACGCTTTATTGCCTATTCTGAGGCCATCAGACGCGCCAAGGTTGTAATAGACCAGGAAAAAGATGGCCAAAACCGAGAGGGCCTCCGAGGGTCGCTCAGAGGTCGACCCTTTCTGGAGACCCGAAGCGGTATCAGGCCCAACAATCCCTCCCAGCACAGTCTCATATGTGTCCGCCCTCAAAAGGGGAAACAAGAACCCTTCCGATGATGTGACAAGTATTTGGGAGATGCCCAATAAGACAAGTAACTCTAAGGACAAACCAAATGTAGTAAAGCCAGGGAAAAAAAAAAAAAAAAAAAAAAAAAAAAAAAACCAGAACAAGGACCAGTAGTCAAAACAAGGACAGTAGTCAAAAAACACAAAGTAAAAAAAACTCAAAGAAAAATCAAAACAACTCTTATTAAACAAGAAAACAAATGATCAAAGATTGGAAAAAATAATTACAGAGAAAATAAATGAAAGACTGGATAATCTATCTGAAACCCTCCTGTCACAAATCAATAACCTAACCAAACAAAACACCAAAAAAGTGGTAGAGCAAGTGACGACCAAGACGGCAGAGGTAAGTGCCATCAAGGCGTCACTCAACAATATGAAGGATGTCCTCCCAGAAGAACAACTTCTAGCCAATGTCTTTTTAAACATAGCCAAAGTTAGGGCCAAGGAGGAACCCTGGAACTAGTCAACAGCCTAGCAGCTATTTTACCACCCACCGAAAGTGAAAAGATCTGTTCCATCCCCTGCCACCCCGGGAGTGTCGTGTGGCACTTGGCCCGATATGCGTGCGGCACTCCCCTGGACCTGGATGAAGAACAGGAATTTAAAATGAAATTTTTTAAACACTACCATTTCTAAAACGAATATAGACATATTTTTTTTATAATGTACATAGTTGCTTTATACTATCTTTATCTTTTATCTGTATAAAAACACCTTTTATTGACTGATCATGGCGAATCAGGATTTAACCATTTTACAGTGGAACTGCAGAGCAATTAAAAAGAACTTAGATTACTTACTCCATTTTCTACATTATAATCCTTACAAATATAAAATTTTGTGTTACAATCGCTTAACGTAACTTTTAAGGATTTGCCTAATATTGACGGATTTCACTATCCTCCTCAGGTAAGTGACCATGCCAAATCATACACAGCTACATATGTCAGTACCAGGATGAAGTATATAGAGACCGAGCCTGTCTTCAACAACACCCACTCAGTTGCATATAATAACGTTATTCAAATCCAAGAGGGATACAAAAAATGTAAAATAGTTAACGTTTATTTTTCCCAGGGGTTATGATAAGGCGCCCCCCTCAGACTGGCTGACTACCCTCCCTCCAGGCCAGTCCTGGGTTATTGCCGGAGATTTCAACGCACGGCACCCCCAGCTGGGAAGCGGGAGGGAACACATACTATGGTGGAGGGAGCGCCCTACTTCAAGAAATATCTGACTCTAAACTAGTACTGCTTAATGATGGCACTCCGACAAGATATCCAGATAGCCCCCTCCACTGTTGCACTGCCATAGATCTCACCCTGGTCAGCCCCCAAATGGCCGTCTTTAGTCAGTGGGTTGCGGAGGTTGACCCCTTAAGATCAGACCACCGACCCATTTCTATAACATTTACTTTTAATGCGGAAAAAAACAGATGCTTACAAAAATTCTACTTTTAATTTGAAAGTGCCAATTGGTTATTATTTAAAAACATACTGAACAGTGACTTGAATCACGAATTCTCTGATGATAACCTAGATAAATATTATGAAAATTTACGGAAAAGTATACTTGATGCATGTAATGCGTCTATTCCTAAAAAGCATTTTAATAACAAAGAAAAGCCTTGTCGGTTGAAACCATGGTGGAATAGTGAGTGTGAGAAAGCAGTGAAAGAAAAACACAAGGCCACCATGATGTTTAACAGACACCCCGGACTCTCTACTTTAGAGAGAGAAAAAAAGAAGCAGAGTTAGAAAGTGACAAAGCAGTTGCTTCCGCGAAATTAACATATTTTAGAAAGGATGATAAAATCATAGATTGTAAGAACTTATCTTTGGCTTGGAAGAAACTTAAAAAACTGAAGTCTAACGGTATTGTTAAAGATTCCCCTCTTACTCTTAAAAATGGCACACAAACTAAAAATGATGAAGAAAAGGCCAACTTACTGGCTGACACTTTTGCTCGTGCCAGTCAGTCTAAATGGCTTCCAAAGCAAGAACAGAAGAAACGACGTCTGGCAAAGGGAGAAGTTCCTGATCCTCCACCAGATAATAATTCTATTACTAATACTCCTTTTACACTACCCGAATTAACTCAAGCAAATTAACAATATCAAAAACCTTAATAAAGCACCAGGCACGGACCCAATATCATATTGTGTAATTAAGCAGATACCTAAGGAGTTTCTAGCTGTTTTACTTACTTTTTTTAACCGCGCTGCTGGGCTACAGGGGCTATTCCCAAAGCATGGAAGGAAGCAGTGGTGGTGGCCATACCCAAACCTGGCAAACCCGTACATGATCCCCAAAGTCACAGACCTATATCCCTGACCCCCCATCTGGGCAAGATCTTTGAAAGACTGGCCAAAAACAGATTAGAACACTTTTTAGAAAAAAAAAATATATATACCACACTTTCAAGCTGGGTTTAGAAAAAATAGGAGCTGTATTGAGCATGTTAGCAAAATAACATCACATATTAAAAAAGCGTTTATAAGAAAAAGACAAGTCTTTGCTACTTTTTTCGACATAAAAGGTGCCTACGACTCGGTATGGCACAGTAAACTCTTACATAAGCTGACTAAAATCGGTATAAATGGCAATATGTATTTTTTATATCAAAACTTTTTTAAGTCATAGAACTATGAAAGTTAAAGTGGGCCAGTCTTTCTCCCAGACCCATCAATTAGACATGGGAGTACCCCAGGGGTGTGTTATTGCCCCAACACTTTTAATATCATGCTTTATGATTTTAACAAAATACCTTTCATAATTGTAATACAACCATGTATGCCGATGACATTGCCATCTGGTCAGAGGTGGGGAAAGGGCCCAAGAACAATAATGCCCTCAAGACTCACCAAAGAAATACTGACCTGGTCACGGCATACATGTTTTTTAATGGGTTTGTCTTATCGCCAGAAAAGTCAGTTTTTATTGTTTTTAGTCGAACGAAAGTCCCAGATTTACATGTTTTCATTTACGACACCCAAAATAGCCCGAGCTACAAAGGTTAAATTCCTGGGGGTGATTTTAACGCAAAAACTTACATGGGGAGACCATATTGATCATCTAGTCAAAAAGTCCACCCCAGCATTAAATTTTGTCAAGGTCCTGGCATGTGAAAGGTGGGCCAGGGATCATAAATTTTTACACATATATGGTCCAGGCCCTGGTCAGGTCTCGCCTGACATATGGCCTGGAAGTGTATTTTACCGCCCCCAGGAGTTTAATCAAAAAACTGGAAACAATAGAAACCAGAGCGTTAAAGGTCGCTCTGGGTTTGCCTCCATATGCGATAAACAATTTCCTTTACAGAGACATTGGCTGGCTACCGCTCCGCCATGTTATAAAACTAAGATGTGCTGAATCAGTTGTCCGCACCTATGCAAGCACCAACCTTACAGACACTGAATTTTTTTTTTAACACTTTCAGTAACGAGCAGTTTAAATATAAAATGGAAAAAATGGAAAAAAAAAAAAAAAAACACCTCGCATATTTAACAAAGTTACACAAATTATAGATGATGCCACTCAAGACATATTTCATGCAGCAGAGATTTCACCATATCACACAGTTAAACATCCCCCCACACTCTCCTGCCTTGTGGATGATGGAGGAAGCAAAAATTGATATGGACCTCCACTCCATAAGTAAAAAAGAGCAACTCAACATTATAGCATGTAAAGCTAAAGAAAAAATATCTATGCTACAAAATCATCTTCATGTATATACAGATGGGTCTAAGGTAAATAGAAATGAAATTGGCTGTGCTTTTGTGATCCCCTCTTTGAAAATTCAGAAATGTTTTATTTTAAACAAGGGAACCTCGATTTTTACAGCAGAACTGTGGGCGGTGTTGCAGGCCTGTGTTTTCATTAATGACCTGCCGCACAGCCCACACAGTGTTATCATATTTACCGATTCTTTATCTGCTGTGCTAGCTTTAAAAAACAAGTCTCATAACCGAACACAAATTTTATATGAAATCAGTATTTTAATCCACCAAATAATTACCACCGGCACCCAGGTCACGGTGACCTGGATCCCTTCCCATTGTGGGATCCACGGCAATGACTTGGCTGATAGGGCGGCCAAATTTGCCGCCACTGGCCAGTCAGGCCAGCCCGTTGATCTTGGGCTATCTATACAAGAAAGCAAAAGCGCCCTCAGGGTGGCTGCTGTGCAGGGCTGGTCCACTGAACTGGACCAGTATGCCGGCATGCACCATTCTGACGGCAAGTGGTAAAAGGGGGACTGTTCTTGGCGGTCCCCCTACCAATACAAAATTAATTTTAGATTGAGGACACACGGATACAGGGGCAAATTCTCCAATATTATCTGCCCCTGTGGCGAAATATTTAATTTGACTCACGTGTTCACCCGTGTGATATTATAAAAGCGGAATTGGAACCTTTTATAAACAAATGTACCAGTCTTAACATCACTTTTAATCAAAAGAATATTTTAGACAGCGACTGCACACGCTGGTGTCTGTTAATATCTTTGCAGAAGCTATCCATGGTTCTAGTTTTGGATATCTTTTTTAAAAAAGGAAAAATGTCTCCTATGGTCGCCTGTCGACGACTGAGCGCCCCGCCCCCCCCCCCCCCCCCCCCATATACAGTGTAATCACATTTACCGATTCTTTATCTGCTGTGCTAGCTATAAAAAAAAAAAAAAAAAAAAAAAGTCTTGTAATTGAACACCATTTTTACATGAAGTTAATATCTTAATCTACCAAACAATACCAACCAAGTTTGGGATATCTTTTATAAAATGTTCCTACGGTCGGCAGTCGGCGACCGAGTGCGCGCCCCCCCCCCCCCCCCCCCCCCCTATCTGCAAAACAATGAATACCCACGTGCCAGTCCCACAACGATTCCGCCTCAAAGGTCACACCGCGCGCGGCCGCCACACCCCCGTCGCCACACGTGTCGCCCGGCGTGTAAAGAAACCGAGCGTCGTCGCCGCCCTCACTTTTTTATTAGTGTTGAGTTCGCACGGCGGGCTGTCGCCTGACGGCACGATGACCATTGGCTGTTTCCTCT
>JADBJO010028438.1:0-5000 GCA_016801955.1 Conus betulinus | reverse complement strand
TCGGAAAGACACAACTGACTGTGTGCGTGTTCTTGGCGTGAAATAGAGACACACCACAGTCCGTAATTCTGTGGTGTTCTCACCACCAAAGGTTCAAAAAAGAAAGCAACAACACCCCCAAAGCAGCCTGAAAAATGTAGTAGAATAAAACTAAACAGAACTATGGAGAGGAAAAAAAATTGCTGAAGAACTAAAAACATTATGCAAAACAGTATAAAATGTACGGGACAAACTTTGAGCCTATGCTTCAGGATCCATTTAAGGATGCAAGGGAGATCAAAAGATATGAAACAGTCTGAGTGGTCAGCTCCGCTGTTCAATAGCGCAAGCATTGTCAGCGGCGAAGAACTGCGCAGAACAACCTTCACTTGGATCTCCTAAGAGATGCAATCGCCCTGTCTCCCTTTCTTTCTAACACACACACACACACACGCACACACACACACAAATGTAACAATTTAAAAGATAAATTACAAAGCATTAAAAAAAACAAACGGAAATATTTACACAAAAATGTAAAAAAGGCGTGATGATTCTGGAAAATGCATAGTGAATCTTTTTGTCCGGAAGTTGGAGAGAGATGAGTTAAAATAGGAACAATTAAAAGAAAAATGCAGAGTATTGAAAACTGTCGACTGCTCCACAAGCGCATTGTAAATTTCTGTGGAATTTTGTACGAAGAGCGTTAACTTTAAGCCTATAAAAGAGAGATTCCAGTTTCCGAAATTTGTGTACATGTACATACGTCTTTGTATACAGTTTACGAATTTGAATGGACGAGTTAGATGGACGAGTAGATTTCTGAGTTCTTGAACAGCAACTCAGTGAAGAATCTTGTGCATGTATTTTAAAGAGTACTGAATCTTTTATACAGGTTAAAAGACTCAAAAGAGACTCTTTTTAAGAGTCCATAGGCTTCATGAAGACTCCAAGGTATTTTGATATAGACAGAATTTTCAGAGTTTTTGGATCCCATACGGGCATTCTGTCTGCCCATTCATTTCCTACAATCCCACAGTGTGACGGAATCCAGCAAAAGTCCACTGTTATCCCTCTAGATGTAAGGAAATGGATCAGAATGTTTAGTTCGGTGATAATCTCGGCGCGATTGGTAGCAGCAATAGATTCCATTGCTGCTTGAAGAAAAGATCTGGAATCAACACAAAAAAGTATTCTAGAAAAATCACATGGAATGTCAATAATATAATGCAGAGCCATTAGAATTGATATCAGTTCAACTGTAAAGACAGAAAACCCCTTCCAAGATGAAAAGATTTATCTGCTTTTCAAAGCAAGAATAACAAAGCCGGAACCAGCATTGCCATTTAATAGGGATCCGTCTGTATACACTTTTAAGTCATTAGGATAACTATCGTCAATATGTGTCTTGGCCATAGCACCTACGACGTTATTATTAACATTCTTTTGCAAATCAGTGTATTTATAATCAAACCTTGCCGGGATAAGTTCCCAATTAGGAATGGGACTCAATGTGGTTTTGTGATCAGTGGCAGATTTCAACAGGTTTGAGGAGTACGTAAGGATGGTTTTATTTGATCGTATTGTTTTTTTGCGCGTTTTTGGAAAATCTAAATCAGATCGCGTATCAAGTGCATCCTCATTTGAGTTCTGAACAGTAGAACATCTTAGAATGTATCTAGCACAAGCTAATTTTCGATAAGCATCCAGGGGCAAAACGCCAGCTTCATGATATGTCCCTAAAATGGAAGCGTAAAGGGGAAACTCCCAGGGCTATTCTGTGTGCCTTGCAATCTGTGCTTTGTAACTTTTTTAGAAGATACTTAGGAGCTGAAAAATATACTTCCTGTGCATATGAAATCCTTGTCCTGACCAGAGAATTTGATAAATGAATTATAAAGTGCACGTATCCTGTCCCCAACTCTGGTAACTCACAACTTTAAGAAGATTAAGAGCTTTCCTTGCCTGAGTTATGATATATTCAACATGTGTGTTCCATGATAAATTTGAAGTAAGATGTACACCTGAAAACTTTTTATGCAAGATGTGTAGGTAAGCATTGTGCCACCCATCTTAAAAGTAGGGAGATCATGAAAACTTCCACCAGCATCAAAAAGCATCATACGAGATTTCTCAGCAGACAGACATAACCCATTCTCAAACATAAATCTAGCGATACTGTCTAAGTCTCTTTGATATAATTTTTTTTCATGTCTGTAAATGACCTTAAAGGTGTGTTCCTTTTTAAAAGTAACATTCATCCATAAGTGTGTATGTGTGTGCGTGCGTGCGTGTGTGTGTGTGTGTGTGTGGTGTGTGTGTGTGTGTGTGTGTGTGTGACCACACACCAGAATCAGGATTTTGCACTAAATTACTATTATAATCCATATGAAAGCGTTTGGAGACCTGCCATAAGTTTGAGCCAATCAGTGTCTGTCTGTCTGTCTGTCTGACTCTCTCTCTCTCTCTCTCTCTCTCACTCTCTCTCTCTCTCTCCTCTCTCTCTCTCCTCATCTCTCTCTCTCTCTCTCCATATATATATATATATATATATATATATATATATATATATATATATATATATCTATCTCTCTCTCACTTGCACCCTCCCCCACCCTTCCCAATTCATTTTCCCACAGAAGACCAGCTCTGCTGTGTCTAGTCAGGGGCCTGTTGTTTGTTTTCTATTGAGAGAAGGAGGACAGCAGATGTTGAAAGTGATGACGACATCGACACGTGCGTGGTGTCTTGTGGAGACAGGCAGACAAAGGACAGACAGACCGACAGGTGCCGTGTCGATGTAGTCCATTGACAAAGAAACCGCTTCAGGGCCAGGAGCGATTAATGAACTCGTTGGCGCGGCGCCCGTAGTCTGTTCTTCATGCCACCCCTCCCTCACTTCCCTCCCCACCGCCAACCCCCACATTCCAAGCTCCCACCCCCACCCTCACATACATGCTAACACACTCCGTGCTCGCTTTCCCTTCCACGCGCGTCTTACCCACACTTGTGTGTGCGTGTGTGTGCATGCGTGCGCGCGCGCGCGCGCGCGTGTGTGTATGTGTGTGCGTGTGTGTGTGTGTGTGTGTGTGTGTGTGTGTGTGTGTGTGTGTGTGTATGTGTGTGTGTATGTGTGTGTGTGTGTGTGTGTGTGTGTGTGTGTGTATGTGTGTGTGTGTGTGTGTGTGTGTGTGTGTGTGTGTGTGTGTGTGTGAAAGCGTAGCAGATAGGGGTGGGGGGTGGGGGAGTGATTGAAAATGTTAAATCGTCAAAAGAAACCAATGAACACATCATGGTAGCAATCCATTATATTGAGAAAGCGTATGGATGATACTTCTATAGTCCAGGCTTTTGGTAGCTCTCAGACAGTGAAATTGCTCTCTTTGATGTACATGGAATTGACAGAGCATATTTCCTGAATGGATTTGTAGGTCATCCTCGCTTAATTTGAACTTCAATGTTGCCAGTACGTCTGTAACGTTGCGTCTGGTGTCTGAGTTTAGATACTTGTGTTGCTCATTTAAGTCTTTATGCCTTGTAAATAAGAGTGGCGCGGATACACACACTCTCTCACACACACACACACACACACGCGCGCGCGCGCGAGCGCGCGCGCACACGCACACAGATATGTTCAAGGAATGGAGAATCTGACTGTCCTGTACAGCCGTAGGCGAGTTGGACCTCAGGAGCTGTTGTTATGCGTTGTGTCATTTCCTTCCTTCATCCCCTCACAATTCTGAGCTTTACAAGGCCAGCTAGCCCAACAGCTAGGTTTACCGATCGTTACCGTGCACAAACCTGCACAGAGAGAGAGAGAGAGAGAGAGACGAGAGAGAGGAGAGACGAGAGAGCCCGACAGACAACAGACACACAGACGAGAGACACAGAGAGAGAGAGAGAGAGAGAGAGAGATGAGAGAGAGATAGAGAGGTGAGAGAGAGGGAGAGAGAGAGAGAGAGACACACACAAACGGACGGACAGACAGGCAGAGTTAGAGAAAGAGGATGGAGAGAGAGACAAACAGACAGACAGAGAGACAGAGACAGAGAGGCTTGCTTTAATGCGCTGATAAAGATGTCCATTTGCTCCCCTGAAGAACTCTTGGATTGATAAGTATCATCTTCTTAGTCCCCACATCCCCACCCCCCACCCTATCCCCATTCCCACCCCCGTTATTATTATTTTTTTTAAAGAGATAGGTGATAAGTGATTATTCGTTTTTCGTTTTCAGCGTCTTCAATGTTGTTTGTCTTGCCTGAAGAAAGACCAAAGTGGCCGAAACGCGTGGTGTTTGTGTCTTGTAGTTTTGCTTGCCTCTCTCGTTCAGTGGAACAGTAAATTTGTTTCATAGTTTTCTATTTTTGTTGGTTTGTTTGTTTGTTTGTTTGTTTTTTTTCAACTGTTGTCCAAATTGTGCTAAGACTATCTTAGCCTAGGAAACGGTAGGGTATTTTCTGGCGTTCAATACCCGCGTGCAAGCGTTTGTACGTGCATATGTACATGTGGTGTGTGGGTATGTGTGTGTGTGCGTGAGCGCGCGCGCGCGTTGTGCTCAATGTGTTAGAACACACAGAGAGAGAGAGAGAGAGAGAGAGAGAGAGAAGACATAAAGACATAATGGTTTATTCGTTTTTTAGCCATCTAGGCCTCAACAAATGGCTGAACAATAATATGAATTAGTCAAAGCCATGTAAAGAAGAAAATAGAAAGAAACAATCGTACACTGTGACCTTACACAAGCGGACAACAAAGATAATAAGCTCAGAACCAGGGACATACCAAGTTCTAAATCATTACTCGGGTATACTACCATCATTTTGTCAGTCATGTTCGTTCCAGCAGACATTTAGTCAGAGAAAAATGGTGGTCTACGTCAATGTTCTGTGACCAAGGGAACGAAGTAATTACTAGGCGCCGATTTGACCGAAACTGGAGGTTGTTCCCTTTGAAAAGTTTCCTGTTTTTTCAGCGTTGATTCAGAATTCAAATACCCCTTGCGCCTCTATCTCTTCTCATCT
>JADBJO010028437.1:0-20144 GCA_016801955.1 Conus betulinus | reverse complement strand
ATGCTGCAAATGAACAGCATCTGCAGTTTACACATTCAGGCAATGAAAGTCCGCGGAAATACAATTTCCACACGCATTTGCTAAGACATGTCACAGAAGACACGATTATCTAGACATACCCTTCAGTGTGTACAGAAAGAGAAAAGGAGATACATTTTGAGAGAAAGCTCTACTTTTGATGAAAACCACATACGATTAATGTGGATCATATATAGATTGACTTGTTATTTATTTATTATTTATTTATTTATTTTTGCCTTATTTGATAGAGCATGTCAATTATGCTATATAACTTGCAGGAATTTCAACGTTTGGTTTTTTAAATAACGACTTCTGTGAATTGTAAACTATTCAAAAGAATACAACGACTTCTGTCAGTTGTGAAACTATTCCAAAGAAATATGACTTCTGTGAACTGTAAACTATTCCAAAAAAGTAAAACTACTTCTGTGAATTGTAAAACTATTCCAAAAAGCTAAACGACTTCTGTGAATTGTAAAACTATTCCAAAGAATACAGCGACTCCTGTCAATTGTAAACTATTCCAAAGAATACAGCTACTCCTGTCAATTGTAAAACTATTCCAAAAAATACAACGACTTCTGTCAATTGTAAACTATTCCATAGAAAATTACTTCTGTGAACCACAAACTGTTTCATAGAAAATAACTACTGTGAATGTAAACTATTCCAAAGAATACAACGACTTCTGTCAATTGTAAAGCTATTCCAAAGAATACGACTTCTGTCTATGGTAAGTCCAAAGAACGTAATGATTTCCGTCATTTTTCCCAACACTTACACACACACACACACCACACACACACACGCACACGCAAGCACACAACACACACACACACACACACACACACACACACACACACGCACACACACACACACAACACACACACACACACACACACACACACACGCATACGCAAGCACACACACACACACCACACACACACACCACACACACACACACACACACACACACACACACACACACACACACACACACTCACACACTCACACACACACACACACACACACACACACACACACACACACGCGCGCGCGGCGCGCGCGCCAGCGCGCACACTCGCACGCACACACACACTCACACGCACACACTCACACACACACTCACTCACTCACTCACACACACCTAAATGGTCTAATATGGCCGCGTCGACTGTTACAATTAAACTTTGTAGCGTCAGTGTGCTGTATGGCGAGCTGGACAGTGGTCAGTTTGTTCTGTCTGGCAGATGTCCCGAATGAGAGCTGTGGCGATTTCAGCCTCCTCAGTTGTGAGGAACGCTGCTAGTGCTACACACAAATATGAAGCGGGAGAGGAAGAAGATGTTGAATGTGAGTCACACAGTCTGTCTGTTTCGATTTTTCTGAATCATTTTTGTTTGTTTTTATTCATTTATTCAATTTATTTATCTGTTTATCCAATTATTTATTCATTGATTTATCTGTTTATTTTTGTGTTGTGCTTGGCTGGCATGCAGTTTCTTGTTCTGCTCTCTGTCTGTCTGTCTGTCTGTCTGTGTTTTGTCACCTCTTTTCTTTTTTTCAAATAGCGTATAACGTTTATTTTCATTTGAAGAACACAAGTCGGCAAAACCTACTGTAAGGTGAAAAGGAGTCGTGAAAGATTATCGAGTATTTTCTCTTCAATAAAAGTGTTGTCCAATCACACTTTCCCTGCTCATAAAAATCAGTTCCACAAAAACCCTTCGCATGATTTTGCCTTTGTCTTTCCAAACTAGCATAGAAAGATCAACGATAGGTAAAAGAGTTGATTAAGTAACCAAAAGGTAAAAAGGACCGAGTTTTACAACACAACCGCTTAGCAGATTCATTCGCGATTTGCGGATTGTAGGGATGTCACCATAGAGAGAAAAGAAATACCGTCCTGTCCAAAATTAATCAGACATTCAAACAAAACGATCTAAACACACAGAAAATCTCTGTTGACATTTGGATTGGAGGGCAATACAAACCAGTGATCAGTGTTTTCCATGAAATTTAAGTCAAAGACTTGTGTTCGCTAGGTTTAAAACAAAAAACAGGAGAAAACACCTGTTATCCTAGCCGGAAAAAACGGTTGTGAATCCACAGAATGACACTATAACCCTGTTTTCCTGAAAGAGAAGTCAACACCTGCGTTTTATGACGCGAGTGTGTACCCATAACATATACACACCTCAGAGGAGGTAACACAAACTAACTCTTGACTACGCTAACGAACATTGGTGTCCCACCACCACCACCAGGTTCTCCGATCCCAAGAAACGACAGCCCCACACAAAATCCACCACGTCATCAGCCGCGGCCGTGCTGGACACCGCCCACGACGACAATCACCCCAAGGGCTGGCAACTCGCATATCAGCGAGCAGCGCTCTCCCCTCCAACGGGCAGGCTCTTTATCCCACCGCCAAAGGGGCAGAGGAGGAGGAGGACCTGAGCAGGCCTCTGATGGCCTCTCACCAGCAGCACCAGTGCAGTGGCTACGGGAGCCAGGTGGACTGGAGGGAGGATTACCTGGACCTGGGGACTGGGGCTGGGGAGCTGAAGGAGCTGGGACGGGCTGCAGTCACCGGGAGTGGCTGAGGGCTCTGCCTGGCCCAAACAAAGTACTGGCATTCGTGATATTGGTGGTGGTGGTGGCTGTAGTTGTAATTGTGGCCATCTGCCTGTATATGCAGAATGTATGAGGATCTCTCTGTCTCTTTTCTCTTTTATTTTTTGGGGGGGGGGGGGGTTTTGACGTGACGAGATGTGGTAGTCCTGCTGTCGCGTCTGTTTGTCTTGCTTTTGGTGTCTTTTTGTACACATGTCTGTCTGTTACTCTGTCTGCTTGCATGAGTGTGTATGTGAATAAATGTGCGTACACGTGGAATTTCACAGTGTTTTTATCATGAGCATTTTTGTAAATTGGAAAAAATTGTTGCAAGTGTTTTGTGTAATTGTGAAAATAAAATAATGCATGCTTGGACATCCAGTATCTACGTCTTTGATTAAATCCCTCCTGCTACTTTTACATGCGCTTTCACACACACTCTCCCTCCCCCTTTATTAGAGAGAGAGAGACTGATGATGTGATGATGATAAAGACTACAACAACGAGAAGCAAAAAAGAAAAAATAGAAAAAACTCCAGAGCAATATGATCATCCACACCCTGCACGTTTTTCATTGAAAAAAACCTTTTATTCTCTCTAGCGTTTTTTTTTTCCTTTTCATATCACGCCTGTCTACTTAAGAGTCATGTTTTTTATTATGGAGAACGCTGAATCATTCTGAAAGAGAAAAAAAAACTGAAATAAACAAAGTTAGATGAAAAATGAATAGATAGGCAAGAAAAGTTACTTACTTTTGACGGAGTTTTTGCTCTGCAGTTTCCGTCTATTTTATGTTTACCAAATTTGTAAGAATCATTTTTTTAATCCTTATATATAAATACTGTACAAACAATCGGGAAAATACAAGTGCAGACTAACATTTTTTTATATCATTACAGCAATACACTTGCCAAAGAAATGAAAACCTTGAACATAAATAAAATGCGAACTTACTAGTCAGAAAACGTACTATAAATATGAAAACTGTTCACTAGTTGCAAGAGGCAACCATCGTAATCTCTCTCCTACACACTTCTCGAGGTATCATCTGTTTGTGGGCTTTTCGTCTGTAGGTATTATCCGTTTTTGGGCCTTCAGTCTGTTTGTGGGTTTTTCATCAGTTAATAGGTATTATCCGTTTGTGAGCCTTCAGTCTGGTATCATCTGTTTGTGGGCTTTCGTCTGTAGGTATTATCCGTTTTTGGGCCTTCAGTCTGTTTGTGGGTTTTTCATCAGTTAATAGGTATTATCCGTTTGTGAGCCTTCAGTCTGTTTGTGGGTTTTTCATCAGTTAGTGGACTTTTCGTCCGCTAGATAGGAGCTATTAAAGAAACACAGGTGACTATATTTGTCCTCTTGGGCGTGACATAGAGACACACCACAGTCCATAAGTTTTGTGGTGTTCTCACACCACCAAGGGGGTTAAAAAAAAAAGAATCCAACAGCACCCCGAAAGCAGCCAGCGAAGGCTATAAATGAATCTAAGCGAAAGTATGGAGAAGGAAAAAAAAAAGTTGCGGAAAAAAACTAAAAACATTATGCAACAGTATAAAAAACAAAAAGGGACAATCTTTGTGCCTATGCTTGAGAATCAATTCAAGGATGCAAGGGAGATCAAAAGATATGGAACAGCTGAGTGGTCAGCTCTGCTGTTCAGTAACCCAAGCATTGTCAGCGGCTAAGTATATTGTGCAGAACAACCTTTCCTTGGATCTCCTAAGAGATGCAATCACCCACTGATTGACCAAACAATATAATGCTGAGCATTAAGTAGTGGGGGAACACAAGTGCAGGTTAAACAATTCTTCCATCATTATAGGAATCTCTCTCTCTCTCTCTCTCTCTCTCTGTCTGTCTGTCTGTCCTGTCTCTGTCTGTCTGTCGTCTCTGTCTCTCTCTCTCTCTCTCTCTCTCTCGTCTCTCTCTCTCTCTCTCTGTATATAACTGTTACGTTCTGGGCCCTTTACGCTACAGCTGACCGTAAGCTAAACAGCAATGCCTGCTCCCTGGCGAATGCAGTCTACTCATCATTCTTACCGACAGCCGTGCGCATGACCCCGTGTTTTCCGTCCACAGAGCCAGTTCCAGTTAGCGCGTGCTTCAGCCAAATTCCCACACACTGGAAGATGTTTTGTTATCAGCATACGAGCTCTCTCTCTCTCTCTCTCTCTCTCCTCTCTCTCTCGCTCGCTCGCTCGCTCACACACACACACACACACACAACCACACACACACACACACACACACCACACACACACCCGCTCGCTCGCCTCGCACCACACACACACACAACACACACACAACACACCACACACCACACACACACACACACACACAACATGACCAGATAGTGCCGACAGAGGGCACTGGCGAAATTTCCCACTGAATGCACGTGAAAACAGACGAGATTTTTTTTTTCAACTTTATTTTTCTCATTACAAAGACAAAACATTTTATATAAATTCATAGTACTTCAGTTCACATCAGTAAATAATTCACAACATTTATGTTTCAACGGCCAAGCGCTTACATTTCAATCAGGTACCATAAACATTTTCGTATTCATGTGTTAGCTTATTTGCAAGGCAGGGTTTTTTCCGAAATTGATTAAATACAAATAGACAACCAAAACAAAAGCAAAAACAGAAACAACAGAGAGAGAGAGAGTGAGAGAGAGACGATGAGAGAGAGAGAGACGGGAGGGCGAGGAGAGATGAGGGGGCTCGGACGAGAGGGAGGAGAGGGCAGAGGTTGAGAGAGGAGAGAGAGGAGGGTGAGAGAGAGAGGAGAGGGAGGAGGAGGAGGAGAGAAGAGGATCAGGAAACGTAGGGAGAGAATAGTGAGGGGGAGAGAGGGGAGAGTCCAATCAGCGAAGTCGGGAGAGGACTTCTAGAGAGATTGGAGGAGAGGCAGTTCGAGATGAGGAGAGATGTTTAGCGGTTTGGACTTGTATGAAGATATTGTAGAAGAGAGGTGAGACAGGAAAAACACCGACAAGTAGCCACCAAGGGGATTAATAGATGACGTACGGGCATAATAAGTGACGGAGGTCCCAAGACTAGTCCCTCAAACATGCACAAGTCCAAAAAAATTACACTTCTATCAAAGATGGTATAACTGCCCGATTTTTTCATGCAGTTTTTGAATGGACTTTACGCTTTTTGCGACTTTGCTATTCAAGATTATATGTCTTTAAATAGTGTAGACAGTTTATTACAATTGGAAGTTGTTTTTGTTTCTCACATTTGGGTTTTATAGATGAAAATATTTGGCTAGAAGTAAAAATAAAGTCAAAGGTCTAGTTGCAAAAGTGAAACCACTGCAGGCGGAAATCTAAACAAATCTTAAATCAATGTCAGCGAACCGCCCAGAGAAACGTGGAACAAACGAGTCACAAGACAAAACACCAACGCGTTTCGACCTCTTAGGTCTTCTTCAGGTGAAACAAAAATGAAACAAAAATAACAAAAATTGCACTTAGCTTTGATCACTTCAGACTGCTCTTGTTGTCCTTGCGCTGAACACAGAAGCAGTCTGAAGCGATCAAAGCTAAGTGCATTTTTTCAGTTATTGTTGTTTCATTTTTGTTTCACCTGAAGAAGACCTAAGAGGTCGAAACGCGTTTTTGTTTTGTTTTTGTCTGTGACTCGTTTTGTTCCACGTTTCTCTGGGCGGTTCGTTGACATTGATTTAAGATTTGGTTAAAAGTCAAAAGGGGTTTCATCGCTTCTTCTAAAATTTATCTGGTTGCCCAAATAATACCAATTCTACAGACAAATTTAAAGAATCATGCTGATATTTTCCTTTCATTATTGCTTGAAGTTGTTGCCAAAAATGTGCCGCATGTTTCACTCGACCAAAATAAAATAGATGCTCAATGTTTTCCCTCTTTTGTATTACAAAATGTACAATGATCATTCGGTTTCGATTCTCATTTTTGACAGCACAATATTTGTACCCAGTATATGATGTAGAATTCTTATCTGGAACCATTTAAGTTTTATTTCTTTATTTTTTTTTAACCACCTTTTTGAAAATTGACATCCCAATCCAATTGCTGTTTCAAGTTCTTCATCTACTTATTTCAATAAGCAGGGTTCATGTTGTCACACAGAAGGGCATCATTATAAACACGTGGCCCCTCTGCTGACTGAACAGATAAGTTTCCATAATTTAGTCCTTTCTTCATTCTTGTATTTGGCATTGTTACTACATTGTTATTTGGCATTGTTACTGCAGTTTTCCGAATATATGCGCCTACTTCTCTTAATAATCCAGTATACGAAAATAAAGTCAATGCAAACTCCATATCTGTTATTGAACTCTCTATATGCCAAAAGCGTACCAACCTTCTTTGATAATGTGTCCAATTGTATGTATATTTTTGTCGAACAGAATTTGATTAAAAAAAAATGTTTTTTTTTTGTCTATCTTAATATTTTCATTATAAAAATATATTTTCGAAAGCCATTTCTTCGGAAATGCAAGGTTGCACGGTAGAATCCTTCGGCCAAATTCTTATATGCCTCAAATACATCAGCCCCAAATTTATTTTTGGATAATTGGCCCTAGAGGAAACACAACCGATTTTTTCTAGATGATCTATTCTTGGACAACTTGCCAAAGTAATACTTTTCCACTTATGAAACGATATTCTTATTTTTCTAGTCCATGCAAGTTTTAATGCAAAATATTTCTTTTATTCTTGGCACACAAAGTCCTCCATCATCATTATTTTTTAACCACAGTTTTTTCTATTTATACGATCCCGTTTTCTATTTCAAGCAAGTCGAAATGCTGAGTTTCGAATAGCAAACAATTTTGTATGTATTTAATTATTCATTCATCAGAAGAGGGAGACAGAATCACTGTCTTTCAGAACAGAAATGGCATGTTCTTTGAAAGGATCGTTTCTTTGCGGTGACTCCCTACTCAGTGTAATAATCACAATACACAGTCCTATCTGCGATTAATCGACAAAAGTGCCGAAAAATAAACGCAGATGCTCTATTTTTGGACTGCTGTAAGGATACGGCTCTACTGTTGGCATAAGGGACCCACATACGTTGTTAATAATCAATGGCCCGGCCGACTCTTGAGTCCAGATTAGGGGAGAAATATCAGCTCCGTCGTCCAGCTCCGACCTGAGCACCTGAAGTGAGATGATAAAGTCCACTGTGTTTAAACAGTTCGCCACCGGATTCTCATCTCTCCCGCACAAACAGGTAAGCAGGCGGCCCTTGATTTCAGTATGTGGACTCACCATCACCAACCACGCCTGTCTGCCGTCTGTCTGTCTGTGTCTGTGTCTGTGTCTGTCTGTGTCTGTGTCTGTCCTGTCTGTGTCTGTCTTTGTCTCTCTCTCTCTCTCTCTCTCTCTCTCTCTCTCTCTCTCTCATCCACCCCTTCCTTTTAAAGTTTCCAGTTAATTTACCCACCATCACCACCATTAAACACTATCAGAACATTAACACATTCACAAATTCTGGACCTTTCCAGTCACACGTTACATACATTACTTATCGCAGAGAGAGAGAGGAGAGAGAGAGGAGGAGGAGTGTTTCGAGAGAGAGAGAGAGAATTTATCTTAACTTATTTTAGACGCGTTCATGTGAATAAACAATATCAAATTCAGTAAATGTGTGTGTGTGCGTGTGTGTGAGTGTGTGTGTGTGTGTGTGTGTGTGTGTTGTGTGTGTGTGTGTGAGACACTTCTTTTTTTTCTCCCCCATGCTTGTTTCCAAAATGTAGTAATAAATGCTGACTGATGTACTCTTCTTTGTGTTAGTCGTGTGGAATGCTGTTGTTTTACGGTGTAAAATCCGGCAAAATTTGCTTGTATTTATTTAGTACCTGTTGGTATTACTTTTTCTACACACCCATGCACCCCCACCCCCATCCCCGCCTTTGCGATCATTTTGAGGAGATACGTGACTGTTGTTTGCTTTGCCAGAAAGAAGACTAAAGAGGTCGAAACGCATCGTGATTTGTCTGTGTGATTTTGCTGTCTCTTTCGCTGCTCAGAACAGTATTTTTCTTGTAAATTTGTTTCAATTTTCCGCCGCTGTCATCTCATTTTGAAACTGCTTTTTAGTTGACAGTGAGAGAGAGAGAGAGAGAGAGAGAGAGAGAGAGAGAGAGAGAGAGGAGAGACCGTCTTTGCGCCACAGACTGCAAAATAGACCAACGCACCCCCTGTTCTCCCCAGCAAAATTGACCCAACCCTCTCTCTCTCTCTCCTCTCTCTCTTCTCTCATAAGAGATTTGATATGTTGAGGAAGCATTAGCTGCAGTGGTGGTATATCTACGTTTCTCTTTGCTGATCCGTGATAAACATTTGTAAGGAGGATGCGCCATCTCCATGGAAACCCCCAGATGAACTACTCATACTGAGATTGCAGTGACAACGTGACAACGAAAATTAGGCAGACAGATATTTAAGTCAAAGAGGGTTCAATCAGAAATTAATTGGTCATTTCTAGTGGCTTGTTCTTGAACAGAGAGGTGGTGTTCTGTTGTTGTTCTCTATAGCGTAAATTTTCTGATCATCTTCGTTTCTTTCATTGTTTCCTCGTTTGAACAAACACGGGAAAGAGAGCGAGCAGCAGACTGCAAGCGAGTTGATACACTTGCACCGAGTGTCGCGTGTGAAGGTGAGCAAAACACTTGACACGTTCGAGTTGAAGGTGAGCAATCTTTTGTTCGGTAACTTTTACTCGGGTATTGCGTTGTGTCAGTGGTGTGTGGTGTGTGTGTGGGTGGTGTGTGTGTGTGTGTGTGTTGTGTGTGTGTTGTTGTGGTTGTTGTGTGTTCTTCTTCTTCTTTCTTCTTCTTCTTCTCTTCTTGTTTGTTTTTCTTTTTCTCCTAGTTGGTTTACTTTGTAGATTTTGGGAGGAATATTTTCATATATTTTGCTTTGTTACACTATAATTACAGTTCTACACTTTTCAAATCAGCCGACTACTATCATTTAGAGTCATCATTTACTGTATTTATTGTTGGCTTTCATGTCTTGAGTTGTTCCACACCAACTCTTTCATAAATGTACCCACCACTCTCGGTGACAACGAATAATTATTTGTGAAAATCTCTGATCTGCAGTTGTTTTACCCCCCACCCACCCCAATATTGCCCATTTCTTTAGTTTGTGTATCTGTTTAAAACCTGAGTTAAAGACAGGATGAAATGGAAGAGGGGGGGGGGGGGGGGGGGGGGGGAGGGGGGGAGGGGCTTGAGGGGAATTGAGGGGAGAAGGAGAATGGAGTCGAAGAGCAGAAAGAGGGCGTAAACACACTAGTACTGAACTTTTCACTCGTATCAAATAACGTCACGTGCTCAGAAGTATGGGTAAGTTTATACTGACCACGAATATACCAAAAAACGTTGTCCGTCGGTATCGACGAAAGAATAGCCCGGCGCAATCTCTCTCTCTCTATCTCTCTCTCTCTCTCTCTCTCTCACACACAACATACACACACACACTCTCTCTCTCTCTGCCATCGGATGACGCACCCATACTGAACACGGCACAAAACGGTTGGAGGTTGTCTTCGCGGGTAATTTTTCGGTTTGTATATGCAGCACCCCCCCCCCACCACTCCTTCCCTCTTTTTCCCTCCGTTTCTAGTCGTGTTACGGGACTTAACTCTCCCTCGTGATCTTTATACTGGATTATCTGTCTTGCACCTGATCGGGTGCTTGAAAAGCTGATCGTGTAACCCAGCTCAGCGCTTCCATTTCGATAGAACCTAGGAGGAGGACCCCCCCCCCCCCAAAAAAAAAAAAAAACCAAAAAAAAAACACCCAAAAATCAACCCTCTCCTAACAGTGTAAAATGAAATAAATAATAATTAATAAAAGAAATAATAAAAAACTCATCCGTGACATAATATTCCAGATAGCTGTGTGGACAAACAATGTAAAGAGAAGGTGGATCAGTTGGTGGGCGTTTGTTGTTGTTATTGTTGCTGTAACTGTGTGAGGAAAAACGTGGAGAGAGGTGTGATGGTCCACTTACGCAATATGAGCGATTTTCACAGCCCAGACAGATTTATGTAATTTTTTAACGAGCTTAGTGGTCGGTTCTTGGTTTGTATGACTGGTGCCATACATTCCTTTCAACCTTCGTCTCCTAGGTCTCCACACTATTTTTGTAGATTTTAGGTGCGTCCATTCCATGATGTGTAACAGAAACCACAGTACATTACTCTCTCACTTTCACGGGAATAAATCAAATTAAAAATAAACACATGATTTTTTTAAAGACAATCAATAGATAGGCCTCTATCCACTGCCCTCTGTATCAAAGTATGTACATAAAAATTGTGTGTGGTGTGTGTGTGTGTGTGTGTGTGTGTTGAGGATTAAGGATCAAGATCAAGAGGAAGGGCACAATGCGCTTAAGTCACATTTCTAATTGGTGTGTGTTATCCAGTCCGATTAGCGGAAAAAAAGCTAACAGTTGTGCCAGATACATCCTGTGCTTAGATTTTTTTGTAGTGAGCTTCAAACCGTCTCTGGAAGAACAAAGAACAACGAGGTGTTACATCTGGAAACAAGTAGCATGGTATAACACGGTTAAAGTTATAGAATATAGTGAAGTGTAGAACATAGCCATACTATGGTACGGTATAGTAAAATAAGCCATGTGATGTGTGTTCAGCAGACAATGATGGCTAGTCTCACCAAATCCCCTTTAATCAGGCCTCCACAATCATTGCAGACTACGGCAGTCTTCGTGTGGTGCTGAATATTGACCAACAGCAGGAACCTCACCAGGAAACGGCAGCAGAGAGAGGAAGATAACTGGGTTTCTGAATTAGAGGAAACGATGGAAAAATCGATGGTAAAAGGGCGAAAAAATCAATAACCATCAGCTATAGGATGTTATGTTTCACAGGGTGTTCTCCTTTCGTTTGTCTGTCAGCTGGATCATGCGAAAACTAGGGAACCAATGTAGCAGAAACAAACTTCGTCAGAAGACAGTAGAAAGTAACCCACACCTTGCCAACATAAGAGTTGCGTTTTTCTGCTTCTCTTGTGGTTTTCAATATATAATAAACCAAAAAAGCCTAGATTGTTAATTCCAATAAAACAAAAAAAAAACTATTGTTAATTTCCATCTCACAATAAACCCAAAAATAAAACATTTATTGTTAATTCCATTACGATTACGAAGAATACAACACAAGAGTGATTTTGATTGAAAATTTGACCACCCCCCCCCCCACGAAGTGTGTTGGCGCGGTCACCCCCCATCCTCCCCTACTAGTTTAGGACAGTAAATTCCGTATGAGGTCAAGCAGTTGTGACTCCAAACATCGGTTACAAAAGGCGAGTTTGGCATATTGATCAAGAGATTGAACACAGTAATCGTTTACGGCTCAAATTACTATGACTTAAAAACCCCAAAACGGCCTAGGATTTATTTTAATCATATGTTTGAAACTTTGGAGCGATGTTTTGTGTTTGTATAACGTCGACATTTTCTAATAAGTGCATGCCCTGTTAGGAAGTACTGATAGGGGAAAGAATTATTTTTTTTAATAATTTTTTTTAGTCCGCGTCATTTTATTACTGCCCTGGCGATTTCATCATCTATGAAAACTGATTGATTGAAAAGAGCGTCCGTCGGCGCTCTTGCGCGTTAGTGAACCTAACGTAATATATTCTTTGAAAGGAAGAAAAAAAAAACAGGATAATAAATTGATCTACGTTATTCTTCTTCCTCCATCCTCCCCCACGTTACCGTTGTACCCGTTCCTCCTCCTCCCCCCCCCCATCCCCCCCCAGGTCCCCCACCTTCCCCGCAATTCCCCTTTCAGGTAACGAAAAACGGTAATACATCATCACCATCTAGCGCATTACTCAGTCCAGTACAATCTCTTATTATTCTTCTGCTACTTCTTCCCTATCACACAACGCTCTTTGGAAGATTCACTATCCTCCGCTCTTATACTCACGGGGTTCGGGGAACTGATATAAAGATAGCCCGCAGGAGGGGGACAACCATCCAAGAGCAGACACAGCACTGCCTTTGAATCAACCTCGCTTCGTTCGCTGTGCAATTTAATTTCCATCGGCGATTCCCAAACGGGTTCTGAGGCGGTGACACCCATGAGGGCGCGAAAATGGAAAACCCAGCAAGAACCCCCACAAACTCCCATTTGCCCAAACCAGAAAACAGACACGACACAAGCTCACCCACGCCACTACGCGACACAGACAAACAGATCACAGAACGAAACACAATGCGTTTCGACCTTCTAGGTCTTCATCAGGCAAAAAGGAACAACATTAGGACAGGACAATGAAACACGAAGAACGAAACGCAAACCGTTTATCTTCTCATGTTCGGCCAATTTACCTTCTCATGTTACGCCGCATATGAGAAGGTAAGTGGTTGCCTCGTTGTTCGTTTTCATTGTCCTAAATGTTGGTTCGTTTTTGCATGAAGAAGACTAAGCACAGTCGAAAATGAAGACCATTGTGTTTGTGTCCTGTGAATCTATTTGTCTGTGTGTTATATGGACCACAGAGTTAGGGACCTTTTTCTTCTCTACCTACCCAGTTCTTATAGAAACAAGGAGTACTTTACAATGGGAAAAAAAAGGAAGAAATGCATTGTCTGTGGTCTGTCTGTCAGTGGTCAACATGTGTTACATCTCCGATCCAGGCAAAAACCTGTCTGGGTGGCAAAACCTGATGGACTTTTTTATGAACAATTTGTGGTTAGATTGGTTCATTATGGGTCACGGATTTGCTGCCCGATGTTTTTTTTTCATTTTACCAGAATAGAGCGTTACTAACGGCTATGATGCTCCCCCTGTCAACCCCCCCCCCCCGTTGTCGATGTTACAGTTTAAGCAATAACGGTTTATAAACCGTAAGCGTCGTAACCAAAGATTTAAGGGGCCCCCTCAGTAGTAGTAGTGGATATGTGGCGTCGCCCAAAACAAAGCTCACGCGGGAGGAACCGAGTAGTTTTTTTTTTCCCATTCCCCGCCGAGGAGATGCCCGTGTTTTTTTGTTTGCTTTTTGTGTTTCTTGTTCTTCTCACTATCTTAGCGTCAGTCCGCTTTATATGGCCTTTGAAAATCCCCTTTCAAATTTTGTATTCAACTCCCCCCCCCCAATTTTTTTTTAATCCGAGCTTAAGCACCGCCGTCGCGGGTTACAGGCATAACAAAGTGGAGAGGGGGGCTTGGAAGGCGGGTGCCAGAGAGAAGGAGTGAGGAAGGGGGAGGACAAGGGGCGCAGTCTGTTCCACAACAGACCGGATCTCACCCCTTCCACCACGCTGCTCTGCGGGGGAACTGGCGGACCAGGATACGCAGGTTTAAGAAAGGACCTCCGTCACCCAGATTATCCGGAGCCAGTATCCAGAACCCACCGCTCCGGGCACTCCGTACTCACAGTGTAAGGGTTAGCCCACAACTCAGTATTCTTGTTTTGGTTTTTAAAAAATTGAACAAAAATGGTCCGAACGTCTAACGCAGTGAATATTTTTCTTTTAGCGTCTATTACTTTCAACTACCAATTTAAATTTAGCACCATAGACCAGAAAAGGAAATAAATTACTTAAAAAGTGAGGCTTTTGAGAGACGTGGGATAAATTTTCTATTGAAATAAAGGAAACATGATTTCATGGTCTGTGTGTTAGTATTCTAAGCATCCATAACAATATCGCAACAAAATCCGTTTACGTGGCTACAGGCGAAAGAATTGTGGCACATAACTAAACAGCCCCACCAAGGTATACCAGAGCAGATGTGATAGATGTGTTGGTAGTAATTCAACAACAACCCACCGCCCGCCGCCCTCCCCCGCTAAGTGTGCGTCCGCTGTGTGCTCGCCACATGTCGGTGTGTTCAGCCGCATACTGCACCAGTACTGTTCCTCTAACCCTTCCTAACACTCTATACTCCGCCGAACAAACTTCAGGCATTCAGCTCCGGACCGACATTCTCCCCCGTTCTCAACTTCACCCGGAAACTGAACACCGACTTCCCACCGGGGCCACTGGCGGAAATAGCTCAGTTGGATAGTAGAGGACCGAAACTTGTAAACCTGGGTTTCGGGGTAGGTTGGTCGAATCTCGGCTGTACCATTTGCGTATGCACCCCCCCCCCCCCCCCCCCATCGCTCTAGTTAAGACATTGCTACACGCTCAACGACCCCCGACTGGGCTTCCCCGAAAAAAAAAATCTTGATAAATAGAAGACTCGTAAATCGAGATTCCAGATGTGAACGTACGTATAAGATCTTTCGATAACGTAAAATTCCACATCAAACACACTTCGGAAGAGAAAAAAACCGGTGTTCGTCACTTGGTATGGGATGAAAACCCGTAGACACCACTGCAGGCATACCTTGAATGAGAGGAGAGGAGAGGAGCCAACACAGAACAGACGGACTGGCACGCAGGTCTATCGAGCAAAAAAGCCCAGAGGGAGCCCGATTTATACATTTTTTCCATCGTCAGCAATCTTAGCCAGAATGAAAGTATTTGCTGACGTACAGGATCGCCAAAGTTTCTTCTTTTTTGTTTTCTGCACAGGAAACCCCCACACTAGAATACCGATGTAAGAGAGGAGAGAGAGGGTAGAGAGCAGATCAGGGAGAGAGAGAAGACAGAAGAAGAGAGAAGCAACGAAGCGGCAAGAACCCCATTTAGAGGCAAACGGATAGCGAGAAGGGGCAGTGTAAGAAGCAACAAGTGGAAGCGGCACGAAGATTAAGGATAAGCCAAGCGGGGAAGGGGGAAGGAGAGCGTGATGCGGAAGGAAGGCGAGAAGGATTGCAAGACAAGCGGAAGCGACAAGCCCCAACAGAAGTTGGAAAGAAAGAAATAGGAGCGAGGGAAGGCAAGGCAAAAAAAAGATACACAGAAGGAAGTAGGGATGTAGAAACACGGAAAGACTAGAGGAAAAGCAAACGAGAAACAACGAAAATATAAAAGGGGGAGGTGGTGAAGTGATGGGGGAGCGGAGGAAAAGGACATGAGAATGAAACAAGAGAACCCCGGGTAGAAGTGTGAACAACGATGACCGGAAGAGGGAGGGGCTGAGAGAGGGAGAAGGTACACGAGACGACAGAAGAAAGAAGAAGATGAGTGAGAATGGGGGAACCTCGATCCTCTCTTCGCCTAACCACTTATCAAACCACTCTCTCTACCCGCATTCCGCGTTCTCCTCTGGCTTCCCCCCCCCTCCTCTTCCCACATAAGACCTCTCACCCTCATGCCGGAAGGGGCGGCGGAATTCAGAGCAGAAAGGAAGGACGGAGGACAATAAATGTGGGAACGAGGTGGGGCTGCCTGCCGAGGCAATCATAGAACCTGTCTTGACCTGCTTTTCGATCGCATGAAACGGGACCTAACTGAATGTATTGTCCGGCAGGCGCCTCTTCAGTTGGCTCCCCTATAACCAAGGTAGCAGCCCGTTGTTGTTAAACGTAAGCGTGAACAGCAGGGCGCTTAGAGCTTGTGTATCTGACCGAATATGGCCGCGCTGAGGAATATCGATAAATAGCGTGCTCAATGATAATTTTCCTTTCTGCGCTACTGTCCACACACAAGACACAACACCACAGACACACATAGACCACACACCACATACCATACACACGCACCACGACGCACACCCAGGGCACGCAGGCACGCATCACTCACACACCACACAAGACACACACACACAACACACACACACACCACACACCCACACACACACTACTCATTCACACACCCACACACACACCACACACAAACACACACACACACAAGCACACACCCACGACACACATCACACACTCACTCACACACACCCGCACGCACGCAACACCACACGACACCAACACACACAAACACACACACATACACACACACTCACTCACTCACTCAGCCCAACATACCACCACACACAACACACACTCACCCTCAACACCAACACACACACACACACACACACACACGCGCGCTCGCACGGGGGTCACTTCACTCACACACACACACACACACACACCAACCACACCACACACACACACCGCACACAAACACACACCCAGTAATACACACACACACACACACACACACACACACACACAAACACCACACCACGCACTCACCCACACACACACGCTCACACTCACCACCATCACTCACAACTCACACAACACACACATACACACTCACCAAACACACTAACATACACACCCACACAACACACACACACACATACACCACCCACACCCCCACCTACCACACACCCACACAAACACATTTCACACTCACTCACACACACAAACCAACACAACAACACACACACACACAAACACAGCACACACACCACACCCACAACACACACACACACTGCCGCTAATGCTTCAACGCTGGTGCGTCTCAACCCGTGCATTTTATGCAGCTTTCGTAGACAAACTGGCGGCGCTGGGTCCCAGATGAACTATTGTCTGCACTGTCAAGTCATGATTTCCCATTTATTTCTTATTTATTCTGCTCTATTATTTATATACTCATTTGTTAACCGTCATATGTCATTTGTTTTATTATTTTATTCCTGTCTTTTCTCTCTATCTTCATTGCTGCTTTATTGATTGATTGATTTTTACAAAAGTAGAACGCATTTTTTTAGACTTTTTTTTAAAAATAATTTTCCAAAAGCAAAAATCAATAAACAGGACAGTTTTTGTTTTTCAAATGGCAGCGATTTCTGCAGCGCATATGATTCTCAAATGGGGCCGTCTTAACGTTCGAACTCCCCCCCCCCCCCCCCAAAAAAAAAAAAAAAAAAAAAAAAAAATCAAAAAACAAAAAACAAAACAAAAAAAAAAAAACCCGTACGGAAACAAACAAACAGGGTGAGCATCCTTGCTTTGCCGTATTGGCCGTGACGGTGGTTCCCCTGAAAAGGATTGGAATGGAAAAGCCACCAACTCGTTCAATCAGTTCACCAACGCTCAGGAAACACTTCCGGTGCTTCTGGACTCCATCATCTTTTGCTTTTCGATCGAAAGTGTTCCTAGTTCCCATGGAAACGGTATTTTTTTTTCTCGCTTTCTGCGACCGGAAGAGTTATCTTTTTCTTACAGGACGAATCCCGCAACGTCCTGTGCGCATGCGCGCCCGTCCAGAACGTGTTAAACGGTGTGCGAAGCATCAGGTTTAAAGGTCACACATCGTGAAATATTGACGTTAGTCCTCTCGGTTTTGTTTGTTTTGTTTTGTTTTGTTTGTTTTGTTTTGTTTTTTTTTGTTTTGTTTGTTTTTGTGTTGTTTTGTTTCGTGTTGTTTTGTGTTGTTTTGGTTTGTTGTTTGTTGTCGTTGTTTGTTGTTTTCTTTCGTTTGAAAATCGAGGCTTTTTCTTTCTTGGTTGTGTTTGTTCACCTATAATAAGCCATTTTTGTAAGACAAAAAACGCGAAAAGCAATTTTTGTCCTGCCATCCGTAGCTAGTTAGTTCTCAGTGACAGTTGTGGTGATCATCATCCGTCATCTCTGGTGTGACAGGCGGGTGCATGAAATGGAGGATGCGCGGGGGAGGGGGTTCGGGGGGGGGAACAGGTGAGGAAAAACGGCTGTTTCCACGGCACTCCCGCCGACAACGTGGACAGCATCTGTCAGGGGGGATTTGACCTCAGCAAGTCTGGCGCCCAACGGGTACAAATATGGGACGTGGTGAGTATGATTATGGATGGTTGTGATATTGCTGCTGCTGCTGGCGGCTGCTGTTCCTGCTGCTGATAGGGATGATGGTACTAATGGTGGTGTGATATAGAGCTCTACTCATGATGATGATGATGATGGTGGTGGTGGTGGCGGAGCTCTTCATGAGGATGATGATGATGATGATGAGATTGATGATGATGATGATGATGATGATGATGATGATTGATGATGATGATGTGATGATGATGATGATGGTGGTGGTGGTGGTGGTGATAATGATGATAATGATGATGATGGTGATGATGGCGATGATGGCGATGATGGTGATGATGGCGATGATGATGATGATGATGATGATGATGATGATGATGATGATTGATGATGTATGGTCGTGACGGTGTTTGTCTGGTTGTTTGTTTCACTATGAATGTCGTTTATCCTGACCACAAGTATGCGTGCATACGTGCAGCAAGCACACCACTCGTCCCTCGCCCACTCTCGCCACAACAAGGTATGCTATGCCAGCAAACTAGAAATCTTCCAGGGCTAAACCCCTTGAAATAATGTTACCGTCAATAAACAACACAGCATAAATGCGTATACACAACAGAGAGAAAGAAGGAGAGGGAGAGAGAGTATGTGCAGAGGAGAGAGAGAGAGAGGGAAGGGGGGAGAGGGGGCGGGGTTGGGGGCAGAAAAGAAATGAAGAGAATGACCGTGAAGGGGGAGAGATAAAGGGGGGTAGACAAAGACGGGAAAAAAGAGAGAGGAGAAAGTGAGACAGAGGACTCAACTCAACTCAACTCAAAATACTTTAACCCGGCAAAGGCCACCGATCCTATTGTCAAGAACAAAAGTAAAAAACACATACGCGCTGGGCGCATATGCTGAAAATTATTAAAGAAAATAATTGCATAACAAAGTGTTCTTCCTGAAATTACTCTGGCATTTGTGTATTAACTGATAGCAGTTGCTCTCGTCGTTTTAGTGCCTTAAAAATGAACATATCTACAGAGCGAGTTACAATTCTCTTTTCGTTTTGGATATAAAAGAAGCAACGACACTTGATGAACATTTCTAGTACGAGGCAAATGTATTTAGCTCTTAAATCTTTATAGGATGGACAAGCAATCAAAGAAAAGCCATAAGTAACCAACACAATGTTTTATCGAAGATACCCTATTTGTTTGTACACTCCGATTTCTTGTACATTGAAAACAGTTTTGATTTTCCATTTCATATGCTTGTTTCGGTAGTTTAGCGAGTGACAGCTTTTGCAGTTTGAACCCAGTAGTGCGTTGATTATACGGTTGAGAGAGAGAGAGAGAGAGAGAGAGAGAGAGATAGAGATCGAGAGAGACAGAGAGAGAGAGAGAGACGATAGGTAGAGAGCGCATTCTGCTGCGCTTCATGGCGAACAAAGTGGACTGTGTACATGTAATACGTGCATATGTGCGTGTCCGACAGCTTCTGTGTGTGTGTGTGTGTGTTCACGTGCCAGAAACCGTGTTGTGTTTGTGTGTGTGTTTTTGTCAATTTCATTTCTCTCCTCCTCCTCTCTCTGCTCTCTCCTCTCTCCCCCCTCTCTCCTCTCTGGGTGGTGTGTGTGTGTGTGTGTGTGGTGTGTGGTGTGTGTGTGTGTGTGTGACAAGCTGAGATGGATCGTGGTTGATTAATTTGGTGACATCTATTTTGACTTAACTTGTTGCTGATTGAAGTTTTTTTGTTCGTTGGTTTGGTTGGTTAGGGGCTGATCTTTGGGTCGTTTCGTGGTGTGGTGGTGGTGGTGGTGGTGGTAGTGGCAGTGGTTTTGCTGGTTTGCGCTG
>JADBJO010028436.1:0-20146 GCA_016801955.1 Conus betulinus | reverse complement strand
TGTGTGTGCCGAATTAACAGCGGCATTAAACGGCAGAATAAGGAATTGTAACATTTTTTCAGCTCATCCGTCAAATGAAGATGTCACCCAAATAGTAATGGGACCATAAACCTATAATTCACTTTTTTAGCAATATTTTCTATATAAAACGACATGTAACATTTTTAGCAATATTTTCTATATAGAACGACATGTATTTGAACATTTTCATCACTTACAACTATTACTTCGTCAACCAATAAAAGACATCTTGAATACTACAGTATTCAAATATCTCAACAACCTAAATTACGTTCTATCAACGTCATGCCATCAATGCCATTTCTACTTACAGAAGTGCAGATAAGAATCAGTATATTGCTAAACATGTAGCCACATATCAATACATACTGCCAAACATACATAGGAAAGATTCTTAATCGAACTTTTGCGATGCATTTATGCATTATGCGAGGCACACTCAAGCAGTCGATAGAACGATTGTTCTCGTGTCAGCAGTTGCATATATTACAAAAGCTATAGAAATACATCTTAGAATACACGGTATTGCCAAACTTAAAGAGAGTAATTGCTTATCTCGAGAAAAGCAGAAATAAAATACGTCATATATATTCAACGTCTTCTTGATGCATATTTAGAACACGTCAGCGATTGTTTCTCGTGAAAAAAAAAAAAGGCAACGCCGAAGCAAAAAGATTCTACTGACCTACACCAGTGGCGTGAACTTTTCACCTCAGAAGAGGAGAATGCGCAAATGAAGGCTTTACATGAACAGCCCTGTTGCTGCAGGTGTCCATAGGTAATAGCATGGAAAGCGGAGGACCACCAATGTGCACTGTGCATGCTGGCTGCTGTTCATGCAGCAGATTTGTTTTCATGCTGAGGAGGGGGTGGGGTACACTTGCCCGGCAAAGTCGTAAGGTGTTTCGATGTCAGTGTGCCGGCAGTTTTGCGTTCAGAATGCATCACGCTGTCTGTCTGTCGGTTTTCTCTGTCCTGTCTGTCTGTCTCTTCTCTGTCTCCCTCTCTCTCTCCATCTCTCTCGCTCATCTGGTTCTCTGTCTGCTATCTTTCCCTGTCTGTGCTGCTGTCTTCTCCTCCTCCTCTTCTCTGTCTCTCTCACCTCTCTCTCCGGGCTCCTCTGCTCTCTCATCTCTCTCTTCCTCTGCTTAGTGTCGTGGGTAGGGCGCGCGCGGCGCGCTTCATAATCACTGAACATGGACTAACCACAGTCCATGATACATGCCCAGGGCGGTATGCTGCTTGCTGCTGCTTTTCTTTGTTTTGTTTGAATTGTAACACCCTTTCTATTTATCTGCTGGTATATCCACCGATGCGACATGACCTCAAACAATTTGATGTTGATCGTCGAATGGAAAGCAGGGGCGTTGTTGAGAAAAATGCCTCTCTCAGAGCCCTTTGTTTCTTCTATCCGTTCTTGCCTTTTACCTAATCTGTTGGTGTATATTTATCACATACCAGTTATGGCCACTAGCCTCACTCTCTTTCTTTTTTCGTTCCGGCTCGTTTCTCTTTTATCGTGTGTATAGCATTTTCTTTTTTTTTCCTGGTGCTGTCTCTTGCTATATTGTATTCTGTTTGGTCTTGTCGTGTCTGTTTTCCTTCTCCCTCCCTGCCTTTCTGTCTGTCTTCTGTCTATCGTAGTTAGCGGCGTGTGGGCCTGATTGTATAATAAACGACACATTCCTGGATTTCAAATGCGGATTTTCAGCTGGTCAGTGCTGCATGACAACGACACCATTCTATCATACAAACAGTACACGCAAAACAAATTTGAAACACATATAATTTTCATAGTCCTGTTTGTCCCCATAGTGATACAGCATTACGATTGGAGCACAAACTGAATGGCCAGCAAGATCGTTGCAAAGGTGTGGCTTCTCCTCATGTTTTCCGGTTATCGTTCTGCTGTCCTCAGGCTCTAAAACCTCTTTGTAATCCTATCTGTGCGATGTAAAAAAAAAAGCGTGTGGGGCTGGCGGCAAATCCAACCCGATTGATGTTTCAGAAGTAGCGCCGCGTAAGATGGACTGTTAGACAACGTTGTCGAACTCGATTCGTTGAAGCCTAAACTCACACGGAATAGGTCACTTGAAAGCAGCGTTATGTTTTTCTTTTTTGTTGTCACGGTGAAGGGAGAAAAGGGGTTGTTGTATTTTCTCATGTTCAAGCTGTGTGTGAAACAGACCTGTGTGCGCTTGAAATCTGCCAGAGTTTTGCTTGCAAAGCTAACGGATCCACACGAAGTCGCTTTGTTGGCTGGCTGCATGCCGGCTGCTTCTGGAAATATCTTCTGAAGTTAGAACTCTTCAAGCTGAAACGAGAGAGGAGAGAGAGGGAGCGAGAGAGAGAGATGAGAGAGCGAGAGAAGTAGAGAGTAGAGAGAGACTGAGACGTGAGACAGAGAGTACTTTTTTGACAGACAGATAGAGATAGGAGAGACAGACCGATGACATTGACAGGCAGTAGATACAGGACAGACAGGACAGACGAGACAGTGTTCAGACAGCGAGGACAAACAGACAACCAACAGAGAAATCGTACAGACAGTCAGGCAGGCAGAGAGAGACAAACAAACCGTACAGACCAACAGAGAGAGACATAGGCAAACACACGTAGGAGCCTACAGACCAGAGAGAGACAAGACCGACAAGCCAACAGACATCCAGGTGCAGGCAGGCACAACAGACCCCCGACCGACAGAGAGAGAGACCAGACACAGAAGGCACAGGAGACAGACCAGAGGAGAGAGAGAGAGACGAGAGAGGAGAGAGAGAGAGAGAGAGAGAGAGAAGGGGAGAGAGAGCAGAGCAAGTTCCTTCCACAATATGTGTCATACTAAAACCCTAGAATCAATAAGAACCGCCTCGTTGTTGTGAACGTGATATACTTATAAGTCCCCTGGAAAACTAGTCGAAGTTCTCTCGAGTGATTTTCGGCCGGAGGGCGGTACGGTACATGCTCCATGATCGGGGGAAGGGGGGGTTGGGGGCTGGGGGTGGGGGTCGATGGTGTGAGGCGTCTTCGTCCTTCAGATCGATAGTCTGTCTGGAAGAGAGAGAGAGAGAGAGAGAGAGGAGAGAGAGAGAGGGGGGGGGAAGCTGGGTCCGAAATGTCAAATGTTTTTCCCCATCCCTGAACTCCAGTGAGGTTTGAAAGGCCTCTGGCTTGAAAGAATGGCTTTCCATGGCTGACAGTATGTGGCGCTGCATGGGGTTGGGAGGACCGCCAGATAAACCGTTTGACTGAGTTTTACTTAGCGTATGTTTTTCATTCTGTCATCGTAGTATTATTACCTCTGACTGGAAATGCGCACATTTCAGACGCCAGTGAAGAACATGGAAAAATAGTAATTTTCTTTGAAATTTTGTTTTCTTTGTTACCTTTTGTTTTGTGCTTAAGTTTTGTTTTGTATGTTTCAAAGTGAGATGACTGCAGGCGGCTGTTGAAAACAATTTTTTTTAGAGCAGTTTTAAGTGACTTCGCCGGTGAACATGGACAAACAAATTACATATTGTCTTGTAATTTTTGGAGGTACTTCAAACTGCTGAAATCTTTTTTTTGTTTGTTTTGTTTGTGTGTCTTTGTTTTGTAAGTTTGCTGCATTTTGTACAGAATTGTCTGCCTGTTCATGATTCTTTTTAAAAATCAAGCTTCATTTTTCTAGGACTGACTTGATGTGTGTGGTGTGTGTGGTGTGGGTGTGGGTGTGTTGTGTGTGTGGTGGTGCAGTACGTCAACCACATGTTTGAGCGCATATTCACGGGCTACAGCAGCGAGGAGCTAGTGGGCACAGACTCCCGACAGCTTGGGCCGATCTGAGCGCAACAAAGACTGCACGATCTCATCTCGGCCCCAGACCAAGAAGGGAAAAGGTGGGCTGCATGGCTTTTTTTTATTCAATCAGCAAGCTTCTCTATCTCTCGTCTCTTCTCTCATCCTCTCTCTCTCTCTCTCTCTCTCGTCTCTCTTCTCTCTCTCTCACCTCTATCATCCTGTGTTGTCTCCTTCGTTGTCCTTGCTCGTCTGTTTCTGTGTTTGTGGTGTGTGGTTGTGTGTGTGTGTGTGTGGTTGTTGTGTGTGGTGTGTGTGTGTGTGTGTGTGTTGTGTGCGCGCCAGCGCGCGCGTGTGTGTGTGTGTGTTTTTTTGTGACTTTGTGAAGGCTATGTGCGTATGTTTGTTGTATGTGCATGCGTGCATGCGGGCGAGCGCGCGCGCTCGAGCGTGCGTGCGTGCGTGCGTGGTGTTGTGCGTTGCGTGCGTGTGTGTGTGTGGTGTGTGTGTGGGTGTGTGTGTGTGTGTTGTGTGTTGCTGTGGCAGTTTTTTGGGAGGGCACGTACTTCACCACCACGAGTTTAAAACTCCTGATGCCATTCCAGAAGCTTGAATAGCTTCAGCGTTGTTGAATGGACTTGAAGAAACAGAAGTGAAAAAAAAAAAAAAAACAACCACAACTGGGGTCCATATGCTTTTTAATTTCCAGACAGCTAGAGAAGCAAACATCAAAACCTCCGCCATGTGAAAAGGAAGGGGAAAGGTGACACGAGAAGTGTTTCCTTTCCAGCGAGTGCTATGTTAGTCTTTATTGTTGGTTCAAAGTGGAGGTTAGCAAAGCCAGCACAAAACGACAACCGTTTCCGCTCTGCAAACAGCTCCTCGGCATCCAACTCATCATGATTTCCTGCTGAGGAGAAGCTCTTCCAGACAAGCAAACAGGGGGAAATTCAACCTTCCAATTTGTTTGATTTTTCGAATAGATCTGCTTGCATGTAGGCAATGTGTGTCTCAAAACGCTAGCTAACAATCAAACAAACAGAGATGGTCAGTGAAGGGGGAACATGGGGAATTGCAAATGAAGTGATAAACTAAGATGTGTCCAGAAAACTGAAAGTCTACGCATGTAGAAGTCACAGCGCATGGTAAGTAAACATGGTATATAAACCATGAAGGATTACAAAGTACTCGTAGAGAAGTGCAGTGTAAAGCACTGAACGCTGTTCCAGAACATGCAGAACATGGGGCAATGATACAAACACTTTGGTCCAGATACTTTGATCTCCATACTGTTCCCCTTCTTCTGCTGAAACAAGTATGTCTTTAAAAGTACGGTATTTTCACTGGAAACTGGCCAGGTTTTATTTTATAGATAGATAGAGAGAGAGACAGATAGATAGATAGATAGAGATACAGATAGAGAAGAGAGAGAGAGAGAGAGATATATATTCAAAATCAAGACTTAAGAATCAAGATATTTCATTCATATGAGGCCTCGGCCATCATAACGGGGAATGTGAACATATAACTGAGAGAGAGAGAGAGAGAGAGAGAGAGAGAGAGGGCGGATCGGAGAGGAGAGAGAGAGGGAGAGGAGAGAGACGGACACAGAGAGAGAGAGAGAGAGAGGGGGGGGGGGGGGGGGGGAGGGGGGTGGGGGGGGCGAGGATGGGGGGGGGCGGCGCGAGAGAGACAGACGGACAGAATGTAAACGCAAGGGCAGTCGTGACCTCCGCCCACACAAAAACCATTCACCAGGGAAAAGCTATTATTGGTAACATATGGAATAGTTAGAAAGAATTACTCCCCTTTCACATTATTTACCCAGCTGAACAAACAGGATCCGTCCGTCACTGGACACTAAAAATCCGTTGAGCGTTGAGCGGTTCGATCCTACGCCACAATTCATTTGCCAACAAAGGTTGTCGTTTTTATTAAGCATGCTTCTGTTGGTGTTTTTGTTTGTTTGTGTGTTCGTTTGTGTTTAATTTATTTATTTGTTGTTTTTTTTTCAATACATGAATTTGCACCAGAAAAACAAATGAACGAAAAAACTTGGGCGAAAACGTAACTATCCGGTCAGACGTAATCAATTCAAATACATGTCCTTTTATAGAAGTGTCTGTCGTAAGTAATGACGTCATACGTAGGCAGAGCTGGACGCTAAGTTAGCATCAGTCGAAATTCCGCAGTGTTATGCATTATCCTTCTTGTTGCTGACGCGGTCAAATGGGTACATCGTTTGTATAGTTGCGTGTGTGTTCGTGTGTTTTTGTTTGTTTTATTTCTTTGTTTTCTTTGGAATGTGAGCACGCAGATTGGGCTTGCTCCTGTTTCCAGACAGACAGACCATTTGGAAAGCAACTGTTACTGGTATGTCTCGGTTCTAAGCTTTTGACATGATCATACTGAAACAAGTTGTTTACTTGGACTGTTGGAGATGTTGATGCTAGGTCAACGACAAACTGCAATCTGTTGCCACATCTGAAATGTGTGGAGACTGATTGCTGTAATGTTGTGTATTGCATTATAGAGACTTCCCACAGCGACAAAAGTGAGTGTGTGTGTGTGTGTGGTGTGCGTGTGCGTGTGTGTATGTGTGTGTGTGTGTGTGTGTGTGTGTGTGTGTGTGTGCTGTGCAGTTTTGGGAGGGGCACGTACTTTACCAGGAGGAAAAGCGGTGACGTCATCCCGTATCACTGCAGAGTTCTGCCTGTAGTGTGTGCAGGGGGGTACGTTGGACTTTTATGTTTTGTCTGCATGTCTGTCTATCTGTAAATTGATATTTGTTGTTTGATATCATGTCATAGGCTATGCATTAAATCATGTCACAAAACAACATGGAGCACGCATATTATAACCAGAACTAAGAAAGTCCCCTTTGCAGACGCACTCTTAAAACCCAGATTCACGACAGGATACCGATTTTGTCATCACTTTTGGACACACTTACCACAATTCAATACAATACAATATAATTACAATGCAAGACAATACAATACGACTGTAAATTATTTCCGCATTAATCCATCGGCCCTAACTTCTAATTTATCATATAGAGAGTAAATAGATCAAGATATATACAATACAAACAAACACACACACACACACACACACACACACAACATATGCACACGCGCGCGCGCGCGCGCGCGCACACAACACACACGCACACACACACACACACACACACACACACACACACACACACACACACACACACACACCCACACGCACGCGCGCGCGCGCGCGCGCGCGCGCGCGCACACATTCAAATACAATACAATTACAATGCAAGACAATACGACAGTAAATTATTTCTGCATTGTGTGAGTTGTGTGGTGTGTGTGTGTGTGTGTGTGTGGTGTTGTTGTGGTGTGTGTACGGAGAGAGATTTCTTTTCACACAGCCTTTTGATCAGGTGACTTTAAAGCTATTGGCCATTCAGTATGTTCCCATTTCATCTACATTGAAGCTGTTAGCATTTTGAATTTTTCATGTGAAAGATCTTAAAAAGTCCTCTTTTTTTGTGCACAGCCTCTGTTAACCTGTTGGAAAGAGATGTGGTTGTCAACAGGGCCTGGACACTGACCACCTGGTGATTGAATCCATCCAGGGCAACGCTGCCCCCAAAATGAGGAGGAGGACCTACAGGGCTCATGGCAGATCAACCGTAAGTACCATGTTCAGAGTCTTGCTGGATGTTTTTTCTTCTCAGTACTATCTGAAGACCATGTTTTGTGTAAGCCTTTTGTTTTCCCCCACGTGGTGCTGTACTGGCTGTGCATTCGAAATTTGTAAAAAATGTACAGTGGTATGGTTCATTTTATCATGTGACTGTAAGTGTATTCAGTATGCAGTAAACAGTGGTTGTGCACTTGTTCAAACGGCCCTGTGGGGATGGCATGGGGGGCTTTTTTTTTTTTAGAATAAATTGTTTCCTGGGCTAGTAATTTCTCTTTCTTTGACTCTGTTTTATTCCTTTTTTTCTGCCTGCACTGTCCATCCTTTGCATTTCAGCATTTATGGCCCTTTGACCTGTCTGCAAATGTATGTGTATTGATGATCAAGCTGTAGTGAGGTCATGTGTAATGTGTGTTCTCTGCTTAGTTGTGTATTTAATATTTTAACCTTTTTCTTTTTAGCCTGGGGGGAGGGGTGATGGGGCAGACTGAGAGGAAGACTTGATATAATGAGGAAGGTCTGTAGACAAAGGGAAGTTTGGTCAAAATTTAGCTCGATCGGGAGTAAGGAAACTGTAGTACTGATAATGGGAAAAGATAATATCTGTGCAAATCTCTCTTGTTATTATGAGTACTTTAATAAGGAAGAAAGTATTTAAAGTGAAATGAAAAATTAATGCAGTTCAAAGCAAGAGGAGGGAAAAGGCTAGGTGCAGACAGATACAATGAAATCCACCAATAGCAATAATACCAGTATGATATAGCAAATCGTTTCCCTGCAAGTGCAGCAGACAAGATCCTTCTTACACATTCTTGAATCCGTGAAACTGTATGTCAATGAATAGGTTCTGTAAGCCTTATCTTCCATTTGAGAACTTACATTTTGTTGTTGTTGTTGTTGTTTTTTTAATAAAAGTTTGTTCAAATTGTCAGCCTCTTCCATTAGAGTTTGAGCATTGTTAGCCTGTTGTTGATGAATATGCCCTATTTGTGGTGCAGCCTACATGTCCAGCCCCTCCCACATTGAGGTGATTCTGGCAGAGAAGGAGCAGGCTGTCCTCAAGCCCACCGCTGGAGAAGATGAACCTGTCAAGAAGAAAGTCCTCGCAGAAAAAGCTGAAGCGGCAGAAGATGATGCAACGGGATTAGTCACTAGGTTTGGGTAGGAGTGAATCCCCAATAAACAAACCGGAAACGTTTTGATGGCTTTTGTTGGCATGTGTGGAAGTGTTGGTGCACACCTAGTGATATGTTTTTCAAAGCAGTGCGGTCATGCTGACCTTGCTGATTATTTGAAGTATAATTCGAATGGCCATAGGCACACATTCTCTTGGTTGGAGTTTTCTTGCAGGTAAGTGCCTTGAGAGTTCATAAAGTATTAATAAATGTTTATACCTTTTTATTCACACACTTGAGCATCTGCATACATATATAATATATATATATATATATATTTAGTGTCCTTACAGTATTTAGAAACGCACTGAATTACAGGACTGAGTAAACTGGCATATGAAACCAGAGATTAAATAATCAGGATCTCAAAAAAAAAGACAACCAATGTTACGTAGGCACACAAAGGTCTGACCAGCGCATTAGGTTAATGCATAGGTCAGACATCTGCTAAGTGTTAGCCACGAGACCCTCTTCTTCAATTTTCTCATCTTGGTTGATAATTCATTTATCCATCAGCTGAAAATCATGCGTAGCATGGTCTCAAAACTTGGCGGATGTGGCATAGCGAATATGGACTAGTCCGCACACAGCGACACCTTGATGAAACTGAAACTGAAACTTTCAGTCCTTGAGCACCAGAGATAAATGGGTGATGAAAGCACCACATAAAATCTTTTTGCCTTAAAAGACAATATTCACACAAGGGGACACCCAGTAACATTTTCAAAAGCATTCACCAAATCCAGTCTTTTTCATGGTGGTGGTGGTTGCTGTGGTGTGTGTGTGAGTAATAATTCAGCAACTTGCTGAACGTTCAGGCTAATGACATTGTCACTGCAGGAAAGCTTAGCACTTTGAAACATCCATTAGATTTACACCAGAGGCATTGTAATTTCCAACAGACATCTCTCTCTCTATTGAAAATTAACCATTGGATTAGGGATTGTGCACTCGTATGCATGGGTTAGAGTGCTTCAGTATAAATACTTAATTCAGTAGAGGGAAAAAAGGTGTCATATCTAGAAATCTATCTTGACTTAAACCTTATCTTTATTATTTCTTTTTTTTTTTCATCGTCTCATTTGATTTGTTTCTTATTAATTCCACAATAGATGATACACTTTATCACCTCTAAAAACATTTTTTAACTGATTTTAGTGAAACTTGGAAGAAGAAATGATATAGTCCCCAAACAAGTCATTATATTTTGGGCGAGATCACAGCACTCTCTTCAGTGCTCTTCTAGTTTGACTTGTTTCTATCATGTAAGCAAATGTGGATGAAAAGAATGTAGTGTGCATTTTGATTGAACAGGCTTTTCCAGTCTAAATCTATGCAGGGGCTGCACAACAGTCTTTTTTTCAGTATAGTAATGCATGTTTGTGCCCGCCCATGCATATAATGCTACATGTCCTCTAAATATTCAGAGAAAAAAGCCGATACAACTTTAGTCAAAACTGAATCATTGATCTGATTTAATATTAAAATGAACTTGCACTTAACTTTCTAGAGGGTTGCTGAAAATCTAACTTTTGTCAGAAAAGCCCTGAAATCTTACCTCAAAACATATATGTAACCTGACAGAAAAGCATTCAAAGATGTCATTATCCCAATTCCTGAAAATATGGGGAACTTTTCCAGCCACTGCCCAATCCACCCCTTCACTTGAAGTAACCCACTTTGCTATCTTGACACTCTCTCTCTCCGCTCTCCGGGGGGGGGGGGGGGGGGGGGGGGGGGGGGGGGGGGGGGGGGGGGGGGGGGGGGGGGGTGACTTGGAAAAACTGAAATTCATGAAAATATGGTGGAACGTTGCCAGCCACTGCCAAGTCCACCCCCTTCAACTTGAAGTAACCCACTTTGCTATCTTGACACTCTCTCTCTCGCTCTCGCTCTCTCTCTCTCTTCAGAAGCTAGTACTGCAAGTCATCGCAGACCTTGTGCAACAAAATGGATTCAGAGGAAAGTGCGCACTTTGGGGGGTCACCAAATGTGTAATATTTTGTTTCAGTTGAACATGTATCCCACCCATCTCTCTCCATCAGGAAAATTTTCATTGTTACAGATTTTTCTTGTTTTCCTCTAACACTTCCCATTCTGCTTTGTATCTTTTTCAGGTTACTTAAATGCTCTCTCCTTCCAATATGTGCGCAGGTTTGCTCATGCAGTTTATACATGTACATTCATGACAGTAAACATCTGACTGTCCACTTAAAACCCCTTTTTGCCATACACACTTGTGGTTGATGCACAATACGGGTTTTTTTTTTTTTTTTTTTTTTTTTTTTTTTTGTTCTGCTTTGTTTCATTGTTGATGCTCGTAAACATATTTTTAACATTGATCATGTTACATTCATGTCTTTAAGGCATATGGTAAGAGTATTCATTATCCACAAAGTGTAGGCACACCTGTGCTGCTAAAGAACTAAATTGTGTGCCAGAATTAAACACACTGAATTGTATATATATTGTGGCAGCATAATGCTAAATCATCAAAACAGAAACCCAGAATAAGCATTTGCTAAGCCTGCGCCCTGCCTCCTGACTCCCTACCCTCCCAATCCTCTCCCTACACACACACACTTGCCAAGCTACAATAAAGTTCATGTCTCGGATAAGGCTGAGCTGATCTGTATGATTCGTCAATACCAGGCTTTTCTGTAGTTTTAGAAACTGTAGCTACTTTACAAAGAGTGCCAAGATACAGAATTCACAGAGATGAACACAATGAACTTAGCAGAAAACTCCAATAAAGGATGGCGAGTCTGCATACAAGCACACATTCAAAACGCACACTCTTGCGCACAATGACCCCTACTCGCTAGCTTTACCAAATTCATATGATCCGAATGTATTCACACTTCTCTTTGAGAGGCTAGAACTCCGGATATGGAAGAGGTTGTCGCAGAAGCCACAAACGTATGGGTTGCAGCTAACTTGTTTGAAGAACGCCCTCTAACGGTGTACTTTGAATTAAATCGACAAGGTCTTGATCTGTCAGTAGAATAGACGGTCATTGCAAATAAATACACCTGTGATTTGACTGACGCTTGCAGATCATTGATATGGCATAGAAATAGCAATGGGCCATGGACCCTGTGGTGTCCCAAATTAAACTATGACCTCCTTTGACTCGTTGCCATCTACATGATTCGTTTACTCAAGAAACTCTTGATCTACCAAGAGTTGCTTCCCTTGACACCGGTGGATCACCTTACGTTGTACTTCCAGTGGGGCACAGTGTCAATGCCTTACAGAGGCCCATTAGTGCAAAATTGTACAATGACCTCCCTGGACTCGTTGCTATCTTGATGACTCGTTTAGTCAAGAACCGTCTTCATGATTCGTTTAGTCCAGAAACTCTTGATCCTCCTGAGTGCGCTTCCCTTGACAACGTTGTGGTACAACTTGTGTGAGAGCCTAACCGAGGTCCAAATATATCCAAGTCAACCTGTGTTTCTATGTGAAGTATGAAAAAATTGATCATAATCATATTGTTGTGAGAATTGTCCATCTCCAAACCCATTGTTGAGTGGAGTCAGGATGCTGTGCTTGTTGAAAAAGTTCTGAGGGTGATGGCAAATGCTATATGTTACAGAAGTTCGCTGTGTACCAACATTAGGTTGTTTTTCAGAGAAGTTTTTATCCTCCTTGAAAGCATAAAAAATATTGCCTGTGAGCCAGTCCTTGGCAGTTCTCCTGAGTCAAAGGACCAGTGAAAGATATCTGCAGGGCGGGAGCAACAGTGATTGCACAGTTCTGTAATTCAAAGCTGGTGATGCATTCTGGTGATGGATTTGGCAGGATTAAGCTCATCCAGCACCTTCACCCCTTCCATCACAGCGTTTATGTCTGTTACCTCCCTTTGCTGATGGGTGTCCCAGGTGCTGCCAGAGGCCATCATCCTTTCTGGTGAAGATGCCCTGGAACTTATCAATGAGGTCTGCTTTCGTCTTGGTGTCCTTGACCAGGGAGCCTTTCTTCTTCAATGTGACAGTGCCACGCCCATCATGTCCTGCATCCCACTCTTAGTGTAGTTTTCAGATGGGTTTACTTTTGTTGAGTTTAGACATTCTGTGATAGTAGTGTTTACATTTACCCATGTTGCCTTTTTTCATCCGCTTCCTGCTCGCCAAATTAAACTTGTAGCTGGTCCAATCCTTGGTTTTCTTGGCTTTGGCAAGGATTGTTTTCTTCGTTAGCTGGTGTCTTAGTATGTTGCAGCTCGGCCAGGGCACACCTCTCCTTCTACCACTCACCTGGATGGGTCATGAGTGTCATGGAATTTGCGCTGAAGGTGGTCCATAGTATCTGCTCCCTGGGTATACAGGTTAGATATGGTACATATGGAACATATAGCGTTTGGCATCACCCTCAGGACTTTTCAACAAGCACAGCATCCAGACTCCATTCAACAATGGGTTTGAAGATGGACGCTTCTAACAACAATATAATTATGATCTATTTTTCACACTTCACATAGAGTGTAACAGCATGGACCAGATAGACTATCATACCTTACTCACAAAAAGAAACGCCAAAAAAACAACTGGATATACTCCCCATCACCCACTCATATCTCAGTTTGCCAGGTCAGTATTGAAGCAGCACCAGTCAGCACGGCTTCGAAATCAGTGACGACCATGGGTGTGAATACTGATGCTGGGCCAAAAGAAGAGTTGAAATCATCAGGACGCGCATGCAAAGTGAAAACTATGGGTGCAAACTAACTTGACTAACACGATTTCAAATAAATAGACGATATAAAACAATGAAAAATGTTTACGTTTCAACTAACTTCACAAACCAGAGAGAGAGAGAGAGTGCACAGACGTTTCTAATTTTCTTTCCAAATAGAGGTGGAAAGAAACAAACGAGAACACATGCACACCAGTACAAGCACGGAGTGAACGAGAGAGATAAGCTCTAAATTATGGGAATGAATAAGCTCGGCAAAATCACGAGAGAAAAAAAAAAAAAAAAGGGGGGGGGGGGGGGGGGGGGGGGGTAAAAACAGAGGGAAATGACATGGATAGCTAGGCCTACAGAACTGGTGTGATATCAAATCTTTAAATCGCGTGTAACAACATGGACCGGATAGACTATCATACCTTAAATCACAAAGAAACACCAAAAACAACTTGATATATCCCCATCACTCGCCCCTCCCTACCACCTCCCACGATTGCTAAAACCTAATCTCAGATGATGAGATGAAGATGATGAGATGAAGTTTTAAATGCTCGGACTCCCAGGAGAGAAAGAAAGTCTATTTGATCCTGCACACAGCAAGATCCCAGCAAATGATCGTATCTGGCCAGCTGACACAGGTTGATCGCTCATGAACACTTGGGACACAATAGGCTAACCTCACGACCTGCTGCTACACGTACTCGCTGAACTCTGCAACACCTGCAGCCTACGCCACGTGTGCATCAAACAGGGTCTCCACTCCTTCACATTTTGGCAACTTGTTTGAGAGACGAATACGCAGGCAAGTCATTCACTTGTGTACGCATCTGTTCAAGTCGGCGAATTTTGATTTCACTGCACCAGAGATCTGTCTATCCATTTATCTATCTGTCTGTCTACACACATGTGCCCCCCCCCCCCCCCCCCCCCACACCACACACACACACACACACACACACACACACACACACACACACACACACACACACACAGAGTTAGACAGGTAGATGAAGAAGAAGAAGAGAGAGAAGAAGGGGGGGGGGTGGGGGTCAACTTTCAATTGTTTTGATGTCAACCTTCCGGTCATCTTGCTTATAACACACTGCGTGAGTTATTTCTCCCCCCCCCCCCCCCCCCCCCCCCACACACACACACACAAACACACACACACCCCACCCCTACCCACAGACATACACACTAGACTTCGCATGACCTTTCAAGTCTGGTTTTGTCTTTCCACCATTTTGCAGGTGTCAGCTCTCTCTCTCTCTCTCTCTCTCTCTCTCTCTCTCTCTCTCTCTCTCTCTCTCTCTCTTCGTAGGCTATCCCCATCCCCCACCCCCATAAAAGTTTGATCAGAAAAAAATCATTTGTTTTACATTGTATGTCATACAATGAAATGTTATTTATTCCTATTCCTATTGTGTGTGTGTGTGTGTGTGTGTGTGTGTGTGTGTGTGTGTGTGTGTGTGTGTGTGTGTGTGTGTGTGTGTGTGTGTGTGTGTGTGTGTGTGTGTGTGTGTGTGTGTGTGTGTGTGTGTGTGTGTGTGTGTGCGTGCGCGCGCGCGCGCGCGCGCGCGCATGCGCACGCGCATCCTTGTGAATGAGTGAGAGACAGAGCGAGAGAGAGAGAGAGTGGTGTGCGCACGCTCACATATATCTATGTATGCATGAGCGCAGGCGTATATTTATGAATACTTGTTTCTACACTGAACAATTGTAAAACATGAGGGAAACTGACTCATATGTTTACAAAAAGTTTGCATTGTAAATTTTGGGTAAGCGTCTTATGTGATGTCATTTGACACGTTTTGCCATGATATGAACTTTGTCACTTTATTGAGGTTTTTGCGCGTGATTATATGTAACACACTGAGTGTGTGTGTGTGTGTGTGTGTGTGGGGGGGGGGGGGTGGTTTTACGCGCATGCACGCGCGCGCGTATGTGTGTTTGTGCGTGCATGTGTGTGTGTGCAAATTGATGCCCCCAGACCGTCTCTTTCTTTCTTTCTATTTGGGTATTTCAGTTTGTTTGTTTTGTTTTTGTTTTTTTTTTTTTCCTCTTCTGATTTCAGATTTCCAGAGAGAAACGCCGAGAAGCTGTGATGGTGGGGTTATATCTTAGCTAGCCTATAGGCCTATAGGCCTATATCAGTGGTAGATCTTCGACTGCTTCGGTTGCCGGCTGTCGCGGCCAGGAGCCTGTTAATGAGCATTGATGCGCAGTCTCAGTGTTTACGTCTGGTTTGTTTGTTATAACCAATTGTATAGCCTTTTCACACACACACTCCCCCCCCCCCCCCCCCCCCCCCCCCCCCCCCCCCCCCCCCCCCCCCCCCCCCCCCACCCCCCCCCCCCCCCCCCCCCCCCACCCCCGCTGTACAAAGAAGACGCATACATACACGTGCACGCACGCACTGACAACGAATAGTAAACACCACAGAAAGAAGAAGTGTGTGTGTGTGTGTGTACAAACTTGCTGAAAGTTTTCTGATCCGTATTGAGTTCAAGAGAACGTCGCGCAAGGAATGCAAAGTGCCTTTTTACTGCTGTGATACTCGCTGCCTGTTTACGTTCCTATCGCACACATTGCCAAACCTTGGAGCTCTGCTTTTGATCGGAAAAGCGATGGACAGTGACATCATGTCACTGAACCGTGAGATGAGTTGGTGGCTCTGGATCTCCACGACCACCCCCAGTATGGCAAGTAGGCCTATACCGTCCGACGGGATCTACTACTATGGAAATAGTAGCGTCATAAGATGATAATAGCTGTTCTCACTGTTCTTGGGAGGGGAAAGAAGTTTTTAATCCTTATTAAAAAAAAAAAAAAGTAATAGTATGGAAATCAGTTACCATTGCTATTATATCCGAGGATGGTAACTGCTTTCCTTTCAGCAACAGGAAGAGTAGAACTCAACAACAGCCATATAGCACATAAAAACACAAACACACATCATATGCTGGACTAATTGTGGTCCAGTTCATCCCTGATGAACGTATAGAATGTCTGATATCCCTTGGGAAAATTTTTTTTAAAAAACTGCTTTCTTTAGAAAAGGGTTATTTTAAACAGTGTTTAGCATGTTGCTGCTGTTCGTAATGATCAAAATCAATTTCCCCGTTTCCCAACAAAGACCATTAAGAAAAACAGTGATAATATGAAAACAGCGATTATTGCTGTTATCTTTAAGCTGGATCATGGTATAACTATTTCCCCCTGCTTTCCCAATATCCATTTCTGACTTCCAGTGCGGTGTTACTAATGATACCAAAGCACATGCACGTATCAGGAGCACCATGGATAACAGCAAAGCCATCTCCCGGTCATTGCTGTTCTCCATGAATAATTGTTTTACTCGGAAACACAGTCATGATCCGTAAGGAAAACACTTGTGATCCTCAGTAAGGGATGACAGAGATGATGATGATGATTTCTCTATCATATTGCTGTTACGCTGGAGAATAATGACTCGTTTTGCACGGGAAAATAGCTAACATGCCATATTCTATCACATAGGCACTATAGGGTTAACGCCTTTTGTCCTCTGAGGTAGTTGCTTGTTTACACTTTAAAACACATGGCCGGTATTTTATTGTCCTTGAACTACTTGGGGTTTGTGTGTGTGTGTGTGTGTGTGTGTGTGTGTGTGTGTGTGTGTGGTGTGTGTGTGTGTGTGTGCATTGACAGAATTTTGAAAGAGATCACAATTAACACCGTTTTTTTGTGTGTTTTTTTTTTTTCATTTTCTGATGTAGTCTTGAATGTAACACTGAGTCAGCTGCCTTACGAAGATCTAAATACACAGCATCCACGGGCACATCATCATCATTCAGCCAATTGTTTATGGTCATAGTTGTTTGGAAAAAAAAGCCAGAGACTGATCTTTTGATTATAAATAGTTATACATTAAATGCTCACACAATGCATAACAAATAAATCTTGCAAAAAATTTACACACTACCGACGTCAAAAACTCATAGTACGATGCTTGCCTGCGACACTCACGTCTCCTTCAAACAGGATAAGTTTGACTTCAGCTGCCTTCTACTTTGTCGGTAGCTGACCTCCTTGAACAAATCTATTAAACAATTATGTGAGTGGACATGTGAGCTCATGTACTTTCTCTTTAATTATCTGGGACTGATTTTTCAACGGCCCTGTCCACCTTCAAAAGGACTTTTTTTTTTTAATGCTTCGTCTTCTTCCTTCACAGCGACCACAATCAACTTGATGATTATTCTGTCACTTATGCAAGGGGTCCGACAGAAGGGAAAAAAAAAAACCCTGAGCGTGACTTTTAATGGAAACGGGAGGCCCTTGACACAAAGGTGTCGATGATCTTGGCCTCTACAACGTCCTAGGGCATCTCGTTCCAGTCCATAATGGTACGAGGTATGCTTATCGACTTTTGACGCTAATGCACCCTCATAAAGCAACTCCCATGTTATGGTAGGTAGGTAGGTAGGTAGATAGGAGCCTGTATAGCCTCACGGCTTTCTCATGCTCCTTCAATATATAGGTCAGTATTTAACTCAAGGGGTGTTAATCGCGTGTCACAGTTACATATATATATATATATATATATATATATATATATATATATATATATATATATATATATATATCATCTGCATCAAGGAGGCTTTTAAAGTTGTTAAGGGTGTCAGTAAGTTTGATGTTAGTCGGAAGAGAATTCCATCTGTTACTACTCTGATGGCAAACGAATTTCTCCTTAAGTTAGTGTTAGAATAACGAACAAACAATTTGCCTTCATTGCCTCTTGTGATATCCGACTTACTCACTTGAAATAAAGAGTTAAAATCAATATCGTCCACTTGGTGAAATATTTTGTATACTTGGATCATGTCCCCTCTTACCCTTGGCTTTTAAAGATGGTAACTGAAGATATCTTAGCCTCTCTGCATAAGTCATGTCTCTACACTCAGGTAGTATCTTCGTCGTCGCTCTTCTCTGGACCTTTTCTACCGACACCGATTGTCTCTTAAGTAGTGGGTACCAGATAACGTTTCCGTACTCCACATGTGGTCTAATAAGCGCTTTGTATAGTTTCAAAGAATATGTCTTTGTCAATAAAGGAGAAAGACCGTCTAATCAACCCAATCATTTGGTGGCTTTACTAATAGCTTTTTGTATATGTGGGTCGAAACTAAGATTGCAGTCAAAGGTAACGCCAAGGTCTTTTTCTTCTGAGCATTTACTAATCGTTTCATTTAAATTACCTATTTCATTGTGTAGTCAGTTTGGGGATTTTTTTCTTCCCTATGTGCATTACCTTGCACTTTTGGACATTGAAATACAAGTTCCACTTATGCAACCACTCCTGCACGTTTGTCAAGGTCCTTTTGTATATCAGGATAATTAACAGAGTCACCGTAGATCTTAGTATCGTCTGCAAAAATTTTACACGTACTCGATATCACGTCCGGTAAAATCATTAATAAATATAGTAAAAAGGACTGGGCCCAAAATGCTTCCCTGTGGGATGCCACTTAAAACTGGTTTGTGTGAAGAGTATGCCGACCCTACCCTCACCCTCTGTCTTCGGTCAGTCAGAAAGTCCTCGATCCAGTCAAGGAGGGAGCCGTCAATTCCATAATTTTTTCAACTTATCAATCAGTCTTTTTTTATGCGGTACCGAGTCAAAAGCTTTACGAAAATCTAAATACACTATATCTATTGATTTTTTGTCATCAGAAAGTGCAGTTAAATCATCCATGACTTGGATCAGCTGAGTCATACAAGATCTTTTATTTCGAAAACCATGTTGACAGTCTGCAAAAAGTTTTGAAATCATTAAATATGTCACAATAACATCCCTCACAATTGATTCCAGTACTTTGCATGTAACACAAGTTAAACTGACTGGCCTATAGTTGCCCGGGTCCTGTTTGGAAGCCCTTTTTGAAAATGGCAACAACATCAGCAGTTTTCCTCAGTCATCCGGGATACTTCCCGTCTCTAAGGATTTATTAAACAGTATGCTAAAGGGGATTGAGAGTTCTTTACTTAGTTCTTTTAGGACTTTGGCCGGAATTCTATCAGGTCCCTGAGCCTTAGAGGGGTCAAGTTTTTTTCAGTTTAGCCTCCACCACTGCCGCGGTGACTCTTATTTCTGAAAGAGTTATGCCTTCTAAATTTTGAGACTTAGTCATATTAGGTAGATTGTCTACTTTCTCTCGGGTGAATACACTATAGAAGAAATCATTGAGCGTTTCTGCTTTCTCAGAGTCAGTGACTGCCATTTCACCTGAATCCTTTTTTAAAGCATTAATACTAGTACTTATTTTCAATTTTTCTCACCATTCATCAAGAGTGCCCCAGTCTACTTCACTTCCTTCAGGTGTCTAAAATCATTTTGTGGAATTACTTTCCGTAAATTAAATTTAGAACAATCTTTCTGGTGAAGCTTAACTTGAGCTACATACATTTGGAAAGATGAAGGACCTCGTGGTCACTCAGACCAAGCGGGTGGGTGTTGTATGGTCTATGTCAGAAGATGAGGCTGTCCTCAATTTGACCAGTATGAGATCAGGCATGGTGGGAGATGCTGTCCAGCTCTGGAGTCTAGTGGGATGTGAAATTTTCTGGATGAGGGGGAAAAGCATAATGAAAGCATTCAATCACTTCGTATCCTTCTCAGTGGTCCATTCGCCATTCAATTACGATGAGAAGTTAAAGTCGCCCTCATACAAACTTACCGGGCACCCTGCTTCTCCTGTTTCAGAGGTTGAAAGGAAGTTTCGTGTTTATTTTCTTCGTGAGACTTGCCCACTTTG
>JADBJO010028435.1:10000-20146 GCA_016801955.1 Conus betulinus | reverse complement strand
AGGCCATAGATGGAGCTGTCCATGTAAAACGGTTGGCAGTGATAAGGACCGTCTGTGGTTTATAGGCATCATGAATATTGCTCAGGATGAGCCACGATGACTGAGGATGATGAAGATGATGCTATGGGAGTCCCATGGTGTGTCGGGGTGCAGAGGGCAGAGGATAGGCGAGAGGAGGAGAGCTGAGAGAGATGAGGATGGGGTGAGGGAGAGGGGGGAGGAGAGGAGAGAGAGGAAAGAGGAGAGAGAGGAAGACAAGACAAGGAAAGGAGGGAGGAGAGAGAGAGAGAGGAGAGGAGAGTGAGAGGAGGGAGAGAGAGGGAGGAAGACAAGACAAGACAAGACAAGAGTAGACAAAATTCTTTATTTACGAGGATTAATAGATAAGCACTGATAAGCTTTTACATCCAGTCCCTCGCCATGGGGGGGGGGGGGGGGGGGGGAGAGAGAGAGGAGAGAGAGGAGAGAGAAGAGCGAGAGAGACAGACAGACAAGACAGACAGACAGATAGACAGACAGAGCGACAGAGAGAGACAGAGACAGACAGGAACAGACAAAACAATACAGAGGACAGAGAGAGCAAGAGAGAGAGAGAGAGGGAGGAAAGAGACTGAGACAGAGACGACAGACAGACAGACAGACAGACTGACTGACTGACTGACGAACGGAACCGGCAGAAAGACAAACAAAGACAGAGAGAAAAGCGAGAGAGAGAGAGAGGGGGGTTAGGGAGGGAGAGACAGACAGACAGACAGAGAAAGTGAGAGAGAGAGAGTGAGAGAGAGGGAAGGAGAGACAGATATACAGAACACACAGACAGAGAGAGAGAAAGACAGATAGAGAGAAACGAGAGAGAGAGAGAGAGAGAGAGGAGAGAGAGAGAGAGAGAGGTACGGGGTAGGGTATGTGTACGTGGGCATACGGGATCCACCACACTATCCCCGATCCATTGTCCAGAACAAAACTGATCCACACGCTTAAACCCGTATCCATCCAATATTGATATCAACACTACTTTCAACACACATTGTCCATCCACGCACCCGTTGTTGTCCAACGTTTTCTCTGAGGACAATGCTGCAACTGGTTTGACCTGTACAGTTGTGACTGCTGAATGAGAGCATGCGAACACGATGGTGTTTTTAGAGAGGTTCCAAGGCACAGGGAGGGCAGTATGAAATCTGTTGGCAGTGTTGAAAAGAAAAACAACAACGCCACTACTTTTAGCAAAGCACTTGTAGAATAGTACCCAGAAGAAGATGATAGTGCCACAAAAAAAGCTCTGGAGCCAGCCGAGTGCCGGCAGTTGTTCAGTAAATCCTTTGGCAAGGTGTGTTAGCAGAGATCTCAAGTTATACCTCTTTTTTCCCCTCTAACCTACTTTCTTTTTAGCAGCTTTGCCCCTGGACAGCTTATAGCAGCGTAAACAACAAGCCCCTGAAGAACTGACTACAGCATGAAACAACATGCCCCAGGACAGTAATGCAGCACGAAACAACATGCCCCAGGACAGTAATGCAGCACGAAACAACATGCCCCAGGATAGCTGACTGCAGCATGGAAACAACATGCCCCAGGACAGCTAACTGCAGCATGGAACACCATGCCCCAGGAGAACGGACTGCAGCATTTAAACAACATGCCCCAGGACAGCTAACTGCAGCATGAAAACAACATGCCCCAGGAGAAACTGACTGCAGCATGGAACAACATGCCCCAGGACAGTTGACTGCAGCATAGAACAGCATGCCCCAGGACAGCTGACTGCAGCATGGAACAACATGCCCCAGGGCAGCTGACTGCAGCGTGGAACAACATGCCCCAGGAGAAACCGACTGCAGCGTGGAACAACATGCCCCCAGGATAGCTGACTGCAGCATAGAACAATATGCCCCTGAAACAGCTGACTGCAGCAGGAAAAACATGCCCCAGGACAGCTGACTGCAGCATGGAACAGCATGCCCCAGGACAGCTGACTGCAGCATGGAACAACATGCCCCCGGACAGCTGACTGCTGCATGGAAACAACATGCCCCATGAGAACTGACTGCAGCATGGAACAAACATGCCTCAGGACAGCTGACTGCAGGGCAGGGCAACATACTGCAGCATGGAACAACATGCCCCAGGAGAACTGACTGCAGCGTGGAGCAAACATGCCCCAGGACAACATAACCTGCAGCATGGAACAAATGCCCCAGGAGAAACGACTGCAGCGTGGAACAACATGCCCCAGGAGAAGATCTGACCTTGGCGCCGTCCATAAGAAGCCAGTGCGTCGCAGCAGTCAATACCCGCGGTCATCACACTCGTCACTGAGAACAGAACTTACAGTGCGGACCCCCTGTGCTGTTTCGTGCGCGGGTAACGCCGGGCGCTCTTTGATACTCGACGGGGAACAATCGATGTTGGGGGGGAAAATCTGCTAAGAGAGGTAATCTGTCTTAGAGGCTACCGTTCAGCCAGAGTGGCCCCGCCTTTCGTGTCTTTGGTGGGGCACGCCCCAAAACAATGTTGTCCCATCAGTCAGCTTGTCAGTTCAGTAAGAGAGAGAAATGCACAACAACAACATCGGTGGTAACGGAGCACCTGGGACACCTGCTATGCCGACAGACCATGTCTTGATCGTTCATTTGGCGTGCTCTTCAAAATCAAGTAGTTGATTCTCCAGCAGATATGTCTGTCTAAACCCATAGACTTAAGAACAGGTTACTCAATCTGCAGTGGAAAAGACAAGAAATGTCTTCCCTTGGTGTCTAACTCTTAGACTAAGAAAAAGGTTACTCAATCTGCAGTGGGGAGACAAGAGTTTTTCTTCCCCTGCTGGGTGTGTACTTGCATTGCTCAGTTGAAAATGACAACATTGTCACTTAAAAAAAATTCCCAGTCGAGAGAAGAGAGAAGTGGTAACTGTCTTTTTTAGAGAGTTTACTGGTGAGAGTGGCAACTGATTTTTTTTTTTTTTTTTAGTTTATAATAGAGAGTAGTGTTTTCTTTTTCTTTCTATTTTTTCAAGAGTTTACAGGATAGGGTGGGTAACTGTTTTTAGTTAGAGAATTTACAAGAGATTGAAAGGAGATTAGATTAAAACAGAGCTCAGTTATTACAGCAAACGACAGACACATAAATACACAACGCAACAAGAAGCAGTTAATGCAATAGAGACTGGTATATTGTCCACAAATGCATAATCCTCAGCCATGAAAAATGCACAACACAATTGTCCTCACTCTCCCACTCCTTTTTCACAGTTCGTCATTATCAGGCGGACTGCTGTCTGGGGAGTATCGTTTTGGCGTTTTCCATGTCTGTGGTTAGTAACATCTGAAGGGACGTCTTTACCTGTCCGTTTCGTACAGTGAGTGAAAACAAGCGTCACTTTGTATCGTGTGTGTGTTGTGTGTGTGTGTGTGTGTGTGTGGTGTGTGTGTGTTGTGTGTGTGTGTGTGGTGTATGTATGTGTGTGTCCTTTTACCTTTAAAGTTATAGGAAAGTGGATGGTCAGAAAATTATCAAATTGTGTGGAAAATGGATTGAATTATGACATAAGGACACTAAGCTATTAAGGCAGCACATGCTCGCGAACAACTGTTAACCAGCTTCAGGGAAGGTGCATGCTATGTGTAACGTGTCATCCATACCAACGGGCCAATTGGCCTTCTCTTCCGAAAGTTGGTGATGAGATTTACCGTGTGTGTGCAAGATGTTATGCGTTAAGTTCACACACGGAACCACGGCTTATAGTCTCATTCGAAGGATTTGCATGGGAAATGGAGTCAGAACCAATGGTAACTCCGAGGGGAAAAATTCCCCTGTACCGAAAACGGCCCGGTGGGGAGATTCGAATTCGAACCCGCAAACCCACAAGATCAAGATTACGAGTCCAACGCTCTACCACTTAGCCATTCCGGCCCCCTTGTAAATTGTTTCAAAACACATAGAGAAAAAAAATGCAAAGCATTAAATGTACTCCCAGTTTATCTTGAGTTACAAGTACTTTCTGAGATATGCCATAAAGAAGAAAAAACCGTCTAGGGCCGTTATAGCCGTTAGTAAACGGCTATTCTGGTAAAATAAAAACATCGGGCATCATCCGTGACCCATTATGAACATACGTACAAATTTTCAGGAAGAGATCGCCCAGAAGTTTTGTCTGGAGCGAGTGGAGCACATTTTGACCGCGGACAGGACACACAGACAGACACACTGACACGACAGACACACAGAGACAGACAGACACACAGACAGACACAGACAGCATTTCTTCGTTCTCATTGTAAAGTATTCCCTGTTCTACAAAAAGCATCAGCTGCCCTCAGCTTCCAGTCTGGCCTGTAGACTGTCTCAGACTTAGCTGTGCAACAACACGAGGAAGTCACGGCGCTCCACTGAGCTCAGTCCTCAGTCAGTCTCCTGGTGGCTTGTGGCTCCAACTATTTCCTAACAAGTGTGTGTTGTGTGTGTGTGTGTGTGTGTGTGTGTGTGTGTGGGTGTGTGTGTGTGTGTTGTGTGGTGTGTGTTGTGATGTTGCTAGGTTTTGCAGGCTTGGAATAGAATGGACATCAGATTTGAATCATCAGAACTGTTATCTTACATTAGGTTTGTGTGTAGGGTGGTGCGGTTTCTTATGGTGTACTGTGCTCTAATCTGGTGTGGGGTGTCGTAAAGTTTTAAAGACATACAACTGTGCTGGGGAATAATTACAAGGATGTGTGTGTGTGTGTGTGTGTGTGTGTGTGTGTGTGTGTGTGTGTGTGGGTGTGTGCGTGTTTTCGGGCTTTCCCCAGCCTCTCCAGGCTGGCTGACTGTCGTGGCCCCACCAACACAGGAATCCATCACGGCTGTGTCGCCACAGACCCTGCAGCAGCACCCGAGTTCTGCATCCCCTTAAGCCTTCACGTGAACGGCACACCACAGGTGTGTGGCCGTCCCTGTGGATTGTGGCCTGCCCACCGTGCCCGCCAATGCCCGCCTCAGCTGGACGGGCACCACCCCCGGGCACAAGGCACAAGGGCTACTTTGATCTGCGAGGAAGATTTCGCGGCGACGCCCGAGGACGCTGACACGCGGATCACGTGCAGAAGCAATGGCACGTGGAGCACGTTTCAGGCCGAGTGTCGCCAGGTGGGGGGGTGGGGGGGGGCGGGGAGTAAGGGGGGAGTGGAGTGGTGGGGAAGAGCGGGGAGGGGGGCGCGGATTGGGGGCCAAACTGTGGATCTATGGTGTGTGTGTGGTGTGGTGGAGTATGTGTGTTTGTAATGTGAAGCGAGACTGTTATGGTGGCAATGCGACAGATTTAGTATATTGTGGTGTAGTGTGATGCACTGTGATGCTTTAGCGTGTTATAGTGTGCCAAATGTGGTATAGCCTGGTGTGGTGTGTGGGTGTGATTTGGTGTGGGGGTGTGGTGGGGGAAGTCTGATGTGGTGCCATGTGGCGCGTTGTACTCTGGTGCCATGTGGTGTGGTATGACTTGGTGTGATGTGGTCAAGTGTTGTATAGTGTGATGTGGTGCGTTGTATGGTGCGCGGTGGTGAAGTTTGGTGGAATGGTGGTGTGGTGTAGTGTTGTGTGGTGATGCATGATGTGGTAATGGTATGATGAAATGTGGTGTGATGTGGCCAGTGTGTGGCGTGGTCTGTTGTGGTGTTGTTTGTGATCGGTGTGTGGCGATGTAATGTGGTGTGGTCTGGTTTGATGTGTTTGTGGCGTGGTGTGATGTGGTGTGGCTTGTGTGTACGTGGTTTGATCAAGGCGTAGTTGAAGTGGTATGGAGTGGCGTGGTGTGGGTTGTTGTGGCTGGCATGGCGTAACGTGGCGTAGTGTGGTATGGTATCATGTGGTTTGGTGTGGTGCGGTATGGTAGGGCTTAGCGTTAGTGCGGTGTGTGCATAGTGCGGTGTGATGTGGTGTGACGTAGTGTGGTATAGTGTGATGTGGTGCCGCCTTTTTTTTTTTTTTTTTTTTTTTTTTTTTTTTAGTGACGGTGTGTGAAAATGGTGTTGCTTGACACAGAATAACGTCATGTAGAAAGACGGTGGGAGTTAGAGGAGAAGGAGGCTGCCTTTAAATGATCTGAATTGTCGTGTGTTTGTGCCACAGTGTAATGCAGCAGATTTGGTAGGATGTGATTTCGCCTGATATGGTGTAGTGTGATGTGCTTTTTTTGTTATGATATGCTGTGATAAGTAGTGTAATGTGGTATGGTATTGATATGATGTGGGTATAGTGTGGTGTAGTGCAGTGTGATGTGGTCGGATGTGGAATGGTGTAGTATGCTGTGATAAAGAACGGTTTGAGATGGACAGGAGTGGTGGTTTTTGACATGACATGCTGTGCTGGCTTTGGTTTGACGTGATATAGGATGACAGACGTAGTGTAGCCTGGCGCATCGTGAAGCAGTGAACTGCGTTGTGGTATTGTGTTGGGTAGTAAGTGTTCTGATGTGGTGTGGAGTGATAACACTGTTGAATGGTATGGTTTGATGTGGACTGCTGTAGAGCAAAATGGGTTTGCGAACCTGTGGTGTGGTGTGGTGTGGTGGGGTGGTGTGGGTGGTGTGTGGGTGGTTTTTTTTGTTGTGGCAGTAGAGATGAAAACTGTCATACAGTATAGTGTCGTGTGTGCTGTGTTCTGGGCCTCTGGTGTAGTGTCGTCGGATTTGCTGTGCTGTAGTATTGGGGACTGTGGTATGAATGTGTAGCGTGGGGATTTTATTTTGTCGCAGCCTGACGAGTATAGGGATATTGGTGAGGATGAGGGTTTGTTCGCATCTGGTGTTGATGGCGTCCAGATTCTTTTCAAGTGTGTGTGTGTGTGTGTGTGTGGTGTGTGTGTGGGTGTGTGTGTGTGCGTGCGTGCGTGCATGCGTGCGTGAGTGGTGTGGTGTGTGTGTGTGTTCGTGTGTGTTGTGTGTGTGTGTGTGTGTGTGTGTGTGTGCGCGCGCGCGCGCGAGCGGCGTGCGTGTGTGTGCTGTGTGTGGTGTGTGTGTGTGTGTGTGTGGTGTGTGTGTGTGTGTGTGTGTTGCTAGGTTTTACAGGCTTGAGTAACGTGAATATCAGATTTGAGGGTTGTTTGTTGTTAGGTGTTGTTTTTTTTTTTTGTTGTTGTTGTGGTGTTTGTTTTAAGGAAAAGTAGAGGTAAGCCCTGATAGCAATATTGACAAAAACGTCATTGACAACCGCCACGACAACAGCAACAACGAAGGGGCGAAAACGACGATGACGACAATCACAAAAATGAAGACGACAACGATGCTGAACATGATCGTAACCTGACGACCACGCCGAAGAAGTCCCAACACATGCATGACGCTGGGTGTTAACTGTCCTGACGGCGACGTGTTTGTCGATCTTCAGGTGTCTTAACGCAGGGCAGCCTCCAAGTCCCTTCCCTCCTGGCGGGAGCTTCCCGGCCCATGACCTTGAAGGCTGGGAGGCCTGCATCAAGGGCACGTTCCTGGGCAAACGGTCAGTTCGTGGTCAACTTCCTGTCGGACCAGGAGAAAACTACCCAACCTTCCTGTCGACAGTTTACGTCTACATCATTGCGCAGTTGGCTTCAGAGGTTTTATAAGGATGGCTCATGATCTTGACTGTCTGTCGGTCTGTTTTTCTCTCTTTCTCTGTGTCTGGTCTGTCTCTCTTTTCCCTCTGTCTCTGTCTGTCTGTTTCTGTCTGTCTGTTCTGTTTGTGTCACTCTCGTGTTCTGTCTATATCTCTCTCTTTCTGTGCCTCTGTCTGTCCGTCAGGCTCTCTCTCTCTCTCATCTCTCTCTCTCCTCTCTCTCTCTCGCTCGCTCCTCTCTCGCTCGCGCTCTACTCCTCTCTTCTCTCTTTGTCTCTGTCTGTCGGTCGTATCATACTTCTCTCGTCTGTCTGCTATCTGTCTCTGCTGTCTTTCTGTCTCATCTCCTCCACTCCCTTTCACTTCCCGCTCCCTCCTTTCCCCTCCCTCTTCCCCCTCTGGTCTCTCTCCCCCCTCCTTCCTTTCTGTCCCCTACTCCTTTCCTCCTCCACCCCCTTTCTCTTTCTCTCTCTCCTCAATCTCCTCTCCTTCCCCCTCATCTCCCCGTTCCCTTCTTCCTCTCCGCTCCCTCTCGCTTCCCTCCCTCCTTCCCCTCTCCCTCCTGAGTCAATCCCTCATGCCCCATCCCTCTCTTTCTCTCCTCTCTTCTCTCTGATTAAAAACCTCCAAAGCCCGTGTTGTTGATTAAAGTCTCAAGCAGCAAGATAGTTGTGGAAAAGATTAGTCCCCTCGCCCTCCCTCTGTTCTCCTTGCAGGCAGACGGCGGTCAGTGCGGATAGTGTCGGCTCGAGGAAATCGCTCCGCTTCTCTCTCTCTCTCTCTCTCTCTCTCTCTCTCTCTCTCTTGTCTCTGTCCTGTCTGTCTGTCTCTCTCTCTGTGCCAAGCACAAGCAGCCAGGGAGTTCAATTCAGGCCAGAAAAAAGGTTAAAAGCGGGCGGAAGGGGGAGGATGGGCTACGCTTCCATCCTGCCGTGTCCCAGACTCTGTGAAGTTCTAACACTTCACAAAACGCCATGGGACTTCAGTTTTTTTTCACTTTTGTTGAAGTGGGAAATCTGTTCATGTTGAGTTGGGTGTGTGCTCATTAGGAGACTTGTAGAAGATGTAGTGTACACTGATGTGTTCAGTGCTCACTCTCTGACATACCTCAGAAAGCACACACATACACTACACATACCTAAGACAGCTTCTGCCTCCAACAGTACACATATCCCAGTCCACATACCGACATGAGTGCCAGCCCCAACAATGCAAAATACCTCAAATTGTACATACCGATACCTCAGACAGTACAGGTACCTCAGACAGTAAATATCAGTACAGCTACCTCAGAAAGTACAAGTACATCTCATACGGTACACATAAATTAGTTCGGATACCTCAGATGAAACAAATACTTCACAGAGTTCCAGTACCTCAGACACTGCAGATATACCTTAGATAGTACGGACGCCTCAAACAAGTCTTGTACCTCAGACAATTCTGATATTTCAGACATTTTAGACCACCTCAGACATTTTAGATACCTCAGACAGTGCGGATACCCCAGAAAGTATAGGTACCCTCAGATGGCACAGATGCGCTCCAGAACTGGACAAATACCTCAGACAGTACAGATACCTCCGCCAGTTCAGATACCTCATAGTGTATAGATACGTCAGGGTCTCAACACATACTTCAGACAGTAGAGATACTTCAGGCGGTACAGATAACTCAGACAGTACAGATACCTCAGACAGATACAGTACTTCAGACAGTACAGATACCTCAGACAGTACAGATACTTCAGACGTTACGGATATCTCAGACAGTACAGATACCTCAGACAGTACAGATACTTCAGGCGGTACAGATACTTCAGGTGGTACGGATACTCAGACAGTACAGATACCTCAGACAGTATAGATAACTCAGACGCTACGGATACCTCAGACAGTACAGATACCTCAGGCGGTACAGATACCTCAAACAGTACAGATACTTCAGACCGTACAGATACCTCAGTACAAATATTTCAGACAGCACAGATACTTCAGACGGTAAAGATACCTCAGGCAGTACAGATACCTCAGGTAGAACAGATACCTCAGACAGCGCAGATACTCCAGACGGTACAGAAACCTCAGAGACTATAGATACCTGGGACAGTACAGATGCACCATGCAAATGCACATGCTACAGACAGTACAGATATCGCAGACAAATATTGACACCTCCGACAGTGCATTCGCAAATATTTCAAACTGTATAGATACCTAAGACGTGACAGATATTTTGGAGAGTACAGATACCGCAGACAGTGTGAAGACCTGGCAAATGCACATACAGATAACACAGACAGTACAGATAGATAGAAAAGTACAGATCAGTACATGTTTTAGAAAAAAAAAAAATAATATATATATATATATATATATATATATATATATATATATATATATATATATATATATATATATATATATATACAACACGTACATTTAGCTCGGACAACTCGCATTTTTTAGGCAAATGCAGATATCGTAAATAGTGAAGGTATTTTTCAGACAGTGCAGATTTGCAACGCATATGCCTAAATCTTTATTGACCTCTTTCCTTTTTTCGTTTCGTTCTTCTTCTT
>JADBJO010028435.1:0-5000 GCA_016801955.1 Conus betulinus | reverse complement strand
TTTCAAAAATTAAATACAAATAGACAACCAAAAACAAAGCAAAAACAGAAGCAAAAGGAGAGAGAGAGAGAGAGAGAGAGAGAGAGAGAGAGAGAGAGAGAGAGAGAGAGAGAGAGAGAGAGAGAGAGAGAGGAGGGGAAGACACCGACAAAGCCACAAGGGGATCCATACGTACATGCATGATAAGTGATACGGAGACAGACTAGTCCTCAAAGATGCACATCAAGTCCAAAAATTACATTTCTATCAAAGATTGGTATAAATGCCATTTTTCGTGCAGTTTTTGAATGGACTTTACGCTTTTTGCGACTTGCTGTTCAAGATTATATCTTGTCTTTAAATAGTGTAGAAAGTTCATTACAATTGGAAGTTTTTTTCTCACATTTGCATTTATAGATGAAATATTTGGCTAGAAGTAAAATAAAGTCAAAGGGTTCATCACTTCTAAAATTATTTGAATGCCCAAATAATACCAGTTCAACAGACAGATTTAAAGAATCCGCATGCTGACAATTTCCTTTTATTATTACTTGAAGTTGTTGCCAAAAATGTGCCGCATGCTCACACGACCAAAATAGATGCTCAATGTTTTCTCTTTCTGTATTACAAAATGTACAACGATCATTCGGTTCAATTCTCATCTTTGACAGCACAATATTTGTACCCAGTATACGGTGTAGAATTCTTATCTGAAACCATTTAAGTTTATTTCTTTTATTTTTTTTTGCACCTTTTTAAAAATGACACCCCATTCCAATTGCTGTTCAAGTTTTTTCATTCCACTTATTGCAATAAGCAGGGTTTATGTTGTCACACAGAAGGGCATCATAATAAACACGTGCCCCTCTGCTGACTGAACAGATAAGTTTCCATAATTTAGACCTTTCTTCATTCTTGTTATTCGTCAATGTTACTGCAGTTTTCCGAATATATGCGCTTACTTCTCTTAATAATCCAGTATACGAGATAAAGTCAATGCAAAATCCATATTTGTTATTGAAATCTCTATATGCCAAAAGGGTACCATCTTCTTTTATAAAGTGTCCAATTGAATGTATATCTTTGTCGAACAGACTTTGATAAAAAAAAAATTTTTTTTTTGTTTATCTTAATATTTTCATTATAGAATATATTTTCGGAAGCCATTTCTCAGAAATGCAAGGCAGAATCCTTCGGCCAAATTCCTTATATGCCTCAAATACATCAGCCCAAAAATTTATTTTTGGATAATTGGCCTAGAGGAAGACTACAACCAATTTTTTTCTAGATAATCTATTCTTGGGCAACTTGCCAAAATAATACTTTCCACTTGTGAGACGATATCCTGATTTTTCTAATCCATGCAAGTTTTAATGCAAATATATATTCTTTTATTCTTGGCACACCAAGTCCTCCATTCAATATATTTTTAGTCACAGTTTTTTCTATTTATATTCGATCCCTTTTTCTATTCCAAACAAATCGAAATACTGAGTTTTGAATAGCATTAACTACATCATCGGGAGGATTTGGAAGTAGAATCCAGAGATGAATTAGTTTGGACAAGATTAAAGACTTTAAAACAGCCACCCTGCCAAGTGGAGTAATCTGTCTCTTTAACCATACCTTATATAGCATTCTTATTTCAAGAAACCTAGCCTGTATGTTTATTTCTGAAACAACAATCAGCAAGATCGTTGGTAAATAAAATACCCAGAATTTTAAATTGTGGTGGATTCCACTGTATACGTAAGTGTTGCATATAGCGAATGTTCGAGTTTTTCCTACTGCCAAGCCATATAGCACTTGTTTTTTCTGTGTTTAATATCAAACCTGACTTTCTTCCAAACCTATCAACTGTTATCAGAGTTTCCCTCAAAAGACACTTTGTCACCTTCAAGCATGATTTCTGCATCGTCTGCATATTGTGAAATTTTGTGTTCTGTATTATTAATTTGGATCCCTTTTATAGTTCTATTATCTCTCAACATGATGGCAAGGATTTCCACGCACAAAATACATATGTAGGCTGAAACTGGGTCACCTTGCCTGCATCCACGACCTACAGGAAACCAATTAGATGCCTGTCCATTTACAAGAACAGTTGACTTAATATCACTGTAAAAAGTACTTATCCATTTACGTATATCTGGTCCAAATCCGAATGCTACAAGCACTTTATTCATAAATCCCCAGTCAAGTGAATCGAAGGCTTTTTCGAAATCTAAGCATAAAAGCAAACCAGGCAGCTGGTGTGTTTGCAAGTAGTTAATTAAGTCATAGATTAGTCTCTAATTTATCTCCGATATATCTGTTGGCCATAAATCCTGTTTGGTCTTCATTAATCAAGCCTGGAAGAAACCATTTTTAGTCTATTCGCAACACATGCTGACCCTATCTTATAAACAACGTTTAAAAGAGTAATTGGCCTCCAGTTTTTGATGACATCTCGAGATTTACACCTTTAGGAATACAAACTATAATTCCTTCTTTTGTGTGGTGGACAGCTCACCTAGTTGAAAAACTTCATTTAAGGATCGGACAACGAATATTCCAAGTGATGGCCAAAAAAAAAATGAAAAACTCAACAGTAAATCCGTCTGATCCAGGGCTTTTATTGTTTTTCATCTGTTTAAGTGCATAGCCAGCCTCCTCTATAGAAATTTCTCCTTCTAATTGTACCTTTTCTTGGTCTGTTAAGACATGAGGTAAGTTAACCATTTCAGATATATCACACTCCTCAACTTCCTTCGGCCGGTACAATTTTTCATAAAATTTCTTCACTTCTTGTTGGATCCTTTCGTCATCAAATATTTCTAAACCATCATCTAACGTTAACTTGTGTCATATTTTTGTTTAAGAAATTTCTTTTTTCAAGCGAGCAAAAATACTGATTCACCTTTTCCCCTTCTGCTATCCAACGCACTCGTGATCGAATCAAAACCCCCTGCATTTTAGCTTCCCTAAGTCTGACTAGTTCCTCTTTGTCCTGCTCTAACTCATGTCTTTCTTCATCAGTCAACTGTTCCTTCCTCTCTAACTTTTCAATATTCACTTCTAAAACGCTTCTGCTTTTCATTACTTCTGCGTTTCTTTTCAGTAGCAAATGTTATAGTTTTGCTTCTTATTTTCATCAGCAAAACATCTAAAAACAGTTGGTCTGAAATAGTAACTGAATTTGTGAACGCTCAATAAATGGTAGTTCTCCCCTGAATAGGGCAGTACTGCATACTCTTCTATTTACAGTTTTAATTTCCTCGTTAATTTCATCAATGTACTGTTTGTCCTTCAACAAAGAACAATTAAATTTCCAGAAGGGGTATCGTATCGTTTAGTTTCTTTAGCAAAGGTTAAAGTCAGAGTAATCATTGAATGGTCTGTCCTGTATCCTGCCTTAATATCTGCATCCGTGACGAAGGTAGACACATAGTCTGAAACTAGAAAAAAAATCAAGTCTACTTTGTTGCAGAGGGGAGGATCTCTGCCATGTGTATCTTTTCAATTCAGGATTCAGCATTCTCCATATATCTGTAAGATCTAGATTAAGCATCATGTCTTCAACTTGCTGTGTTGTGCTTTAACATTGTTACAATGCTTGTAATTAAAATAATCCATTGAAAAATCTGTACCAGGTTCCAGTCCCTCCAATTATAACATTTTCAACACCCACATCCTTAATATTATCTTCTAATTCAACAAAAAAATCAGGATTATCATAATTTGGTCCATACAAGTTAATGATCAACATCACATTACCCAAAATGGATACGACAGCAAAAATGTAGTTTCCACCTGTGTTAAAGAGGATCGCAACACCTCTTGAATTAGACATATATGATGCAAAAAATATGCTTCATAACCCCATTCTGTCTGCTGGATACACATTTCAAACCCCCCGCACTTGGGGTCAAATTGGTATCTGCAAAAAGATACACCGAGAACGCTTTTAAATGAAAACGAGAAAACAATAACATGACTGACATAAACAAAACGAAAAATTAATAAAGTTAAAAAAAATCAATCAGGCTATATCACAGCAAAAACATTGTTAAATTTTGGGGAGCGATGATGCGCTTTTATGTGCGCCAACAGCATTGAGGTTTATTGGATGAATGAATGAATTAAATAATTAACACTAAGTGCGTAAAAAAAAGCACAATAATGAAACAACGGTAGGGGAGAGATTATGGGAAGGACAGGATACTGCAGAGCCATCTGTGATCGCACCTGGGAATGGGAGCGTGGTGTGCTTTAGCGCGTGCCAACTAGACCACTTGATACGCGGCTTGCACGAGGATTTCATCAGAACTCGTGTGAAGTCGTGTTCAGCGTGCACTGCCCACTTCTCGTCAGTTGCAATGGGAGATACGATAACGTCGGGGCATGCCACACGGGTGGTTGGCAATGGGGAGTGGGGGGGGGGGAACGGAAAGGGAAGGGGGGGGGGGGGGGATGGGTAACGGGGGGACAGACAGGGTTGGGGCAACAACCCGGTGCGGGTGCGACTCAAGCTCATTGTTATGTAATTAAAAATAAAATTTTAATAAATGAAAATAGAAAAGAAGGACGAGCCGCATATAGCAGGGACCTGTGGCACGTGGCTTTGCCCAGCCTGTTGAAAAACATCTACATTTTGTAGTCTCTAGTGAAATACAGTCCTGTGGTGTGACCGGAGAGGAGAGAGAGCCAGAAGAGAAGGGAGAGATAGAGAGAGATGACCGAGAGAGCGAGAGTGAGAGCTAGAGAGGAGAGAGAAGAGTGTTATTTGCAGATTTGGAGACAGAGGAGAGAGTGGAGGTGGGCGTGGGGGGCAGGTGGGTGCAGAACCAAAAGGTACGTATTGCAAATGCAAAACCGCAAGTCATACAATTAAAAAGTGCTTATTGCATAAGAATACTTTTCTGAAGAAAAAAAAAAAAGAAACAAGGGAGAAGTGCAAACGTCGGCGGTAAGAGAGAAAGAATGGTGTGGCAGGGGACCATTAGGTGTAAGGTTTTTTTTTAGGTAACAGTGGAGGATAT
>JADBJO010028434.1:15000-20147 GCA_016801955.1 Conus betulinus | reverse complement strand
ATGCACGACGATCAGGAGAGCCACCGTAATTTTTTTGTCTTTTAGTTCATCGTACTCGAAGGAAGGGTTGAGTTGGAGAATGAGATTTCTGTGGTTTTGGGGGGGGGGGGGGGGGGGGGGGGCGGGGGGGGGGGGGGGGAGGGAGGGGGGGGGGAGGGGGAGGGGGAGGGGAGGGGGAAGGAAGGAGGAAGACTAAGGAAATAGTAGTACTTTAAGTGACATGGGGGACCCCCGGTGGCTGGAGGTGTTTTTGTATTATTGGAGAAAGGGGGAAAACTGACGTGCAATCACAATCGATGGTGATAAATCTACAATGAGCAGACAGTTCTGTTCGTTAGGTGGCATCGGTGCTGGTGTTCTTTTGCTTCTTGGTTTGTTTGTTTGTTTGCTTGCTGTGTTGTTTCTGAATGTCTTTTCCTAATGGTAATGATAGTGATGATGATAAAAATACTTAAATAATAATGGGAGGATTACAACCACTTTTGTTGATAATGTGACGATAGTAGTTACAGTATTAATAGTAGCTATACACAGAAGGGGAGAAAAGGATATGGGTTAGAGGATAGAGAACACCATGATTTTTTTTTTTATTACTCAATGATATGATGATAGGAGTGATGAAAGTAATGACGGTAGAATGATAATAATAGTTTGTAGAAAGAAATAAAAAAACGAAACAATGAATTAAAAAAGCAAGCAGTACTATCGGAGGGTGATTATAATGGTATTAGATATGATAAGTGTAGTAACTTTAGTACTAACAATAAAGGTTGGAAAGAAATGGAGATGGTCAGCGAGTAACGGACTGAAATGACTATTGGAACAGGAAAGAAAAGAAACAAGAAAAGGGTAGTGGGGGGGTGGGGGGGCTCATATACCTACACCTACACCTACACACACACACACACACACACACACACACACACACACACACACACACACACACACACACACACACACACACACACACACAAACACACACCCCACACACACACCACACACATGCACAGGATGTACCATCTCAAAATGAAGTTTCGATTTTGATTTGACTTTGACTTGGGAAGAGGGAAGAGGGAAGGGAAACTCATGCACAAAGTATTATTGGATTGGAAAAAACAAACAGTACTGTTGGTTGATGACACTAGTTTCACCATCATCTGCCACTCGATGAGGCAAAAAACAAACTGAGTTTCTGCTACCTTTTCTAGTAGTAAGCTGTCGAAGACTGTGAGGCACTGGTTGCAAAGTGAGACCACTGCAGGCGGAAATGTAAACAAATCTGAAATAAATGTTAGCAAACCGGCCAGAGAAACGTGGACAAACGAGTCAAAGACAAAACACGACGCGCTTCGACCTCTTAGGTCTTCTTCAGGCAAGACACCAAATAGGACAATGAAATGAACGAGCTTGTCACTTAGCTTGATCTCTTCAGCGCAAGGTATAGGCGTTGAATCTGCGCTGAAGAGATCAAAGCTAAGTGACAAACTCGTCCATTTTCATTGTCCTATTTGTTTGGTCGAAACGCGTCGTGTTTTGTCTTGTGACTTGTTTGTCCACGTTTCTCTTGGCGGTTCGCTAACATTTATTTCAGATCTATGAGGAACTGACATCGATTTCAAAAAATGCACAGAATTCAAATGTACAAAACTTTTTCCCACATGATATATGTCAGACGTTCCTAATTCTTCAAGCATGGATCTACATGACGTGGCATCTCGTACACCTGTTCCTCCTGGACTACCACCCCCCCCCCCCCCCCCCCCCTTTTCCAGATGCTGATGGTGCAAAAGTCCAGATTTTTGTGTCTGAAGCAACAAAAGAGGCTTGTCCGTACATCGCAGCAGCATGAATCAGAACTGATTTTGAAGAAAAAAAAAAATAACCATTTGAAGTTCTGACTGATGGTCTTGATACTGCCAAAAAGGGGGTCTTGATACTGCCAAAGAAAAGTGAAGGATTTGCTTTTGTCGTACACAGAAATGAGCGGTGTATTTCAAAGAGACGTTTTAAGATGCTTCCTTGTCAAAACCTCGTCAAAGAGACGTTTTTAAGATGCTTCCTTGTCAAAACCTCGTCAAAGAGACGTTTTAAGATGCTTCCACGTCAGAATCTCGTCAAGGAGACGTTTTAAGATGATTCCATGTCAAAATCTCGACAAAGGGACGTTTTAAGATGATTCCTTGTCAAAACCTCGACAAAGTACTCAATCAGAAGTTGTTCCGATCTGTAGACCTGTTTCAAGTCGGCTTCAGACTTTAATATAATTCTCTGCAGACGAAAGATTGCCCGAATATTGAGAGTGTTTGTCTTTGTGGCGTCACTGTTCAGCTCATATCTTTTACTGTGTTTTCGCAAAGTCTCTCTTGCATGCAACTGTGCCACCTACAGACACTGGAATTGTTGATGTTTGTTTGTTTGTTTGTTTGTTTTTTAAAGTCATTTTTGGATTCTTTGTCGTTTGTTTCTCTGTAACGACGGACCTTTTCTTTTCCACAAGTCTGTTAAGTAACATTATTAATTTGATTGCACTGTTGGGTCACTTCAGATTTCCACCTGTAACCCTCCCTCCAGTATTTTTCCTCCTACACACCATCCGAGTGTTCCCTCCCCCCCCCCTGCTCCCAACTTCCCATCCCCCTCCCTCGTCCCCCCCCCCCTCCCCCCCCCCCCTCCTTGCTAACATTTTTTTTTTAATGATAACATTCTTATATTGTGAACATCATCTCAATTCAATGTCTACAAATTATATGGTACCAGCCGCCGTGGCGAAGTGGTTAGCGCCGCGGACTCCCGATTGGGAGGGTCGAGGGTTCGATTCCTATCAGAGTCATGTGGGATTTTTCTGCCCTGACCGGCTCCTACCAGAGCTGAGTTTGCTACGGGCTCAGTTGGGAAGACTGGGACCACACAGTCGAGTTTCATCCACTTAATGGATACGTCTCTGTGAGTGTTGCTCAAATTTCCTGAACAAACACTTCAGGTGTCTTTTATCTCTCGGGCCTGGTTGACGCTGGGATATATTTATGAAAGGAAGCGTAAAGTAAAGCCCTGTCATGCAGTCTCAGACCGGAATGGAAATCCGTAGCATCATCTTCAACATCCTCATTCTCATTGATCAACATGAAAAAGTCTCAGTTTTCTGTGGCCCTTCATGCCCAGCTCTCATGGTGACCCCAGCTTCGATGTCCTCTCCACGTCTATGGCCTTGGTTTGATTTCGTCGGGGGTCACCAATATCGGCAAGTCCACGGGGGGCTGTCGTTGGACGGACGTGGTGGTGCCTTCCGGGAAGAAGAGCTCACTCACGCCGGCTCCGCGACTAAGCAATTATTGTCGTCAGTAGGGGGGCTTAGTAGGTGGTGTCCTGCGTATGTTGGATCAGAACAGGCGCCACTGAACACCACCGAAGTGACTCGGCAGCGGTGCAGTGTCTCCTCCGGTGGGTTGCACCTGAGGACTTTACATCGACTGCTCCGTGTGGATTGCCGGTGCCGGGGCTGCGGCGGGACTTGATCGGGCTGCAGCTTGCACGGGGGTCGGGAATGCGCGGCGTGGATGCAGTACCACTGAGGTGGCACAGAAGATGGGTCTGCAAAAAAAAAAAAAAAAAAAAAAAAAAATTATCGTATAGTGACAGGACACTAAAACCATAGCAGATAGATAACAATGAGATGAGGATTGAACCTACAACTCATTCAAACAACAGATCATTTCTTCTGCCTAGTTCGTGATGCATCCACCTCCTTCCTGAGAGTCGTCCACATCCCCATCCCCATCACCATCATCATCATCATCATCACCTCTCTCTTTGCAACAACCCCCCTCCCACCCTCACCCCACCACCACCCCCATCACCACCACCACCACTACCTCCCCCCCCCACCCCCCACCCCCCGATCCAGGCATCTCCAACGGCAATCCTTGTGGTCCCCCACCTCACAGCCGAGCGAGGGGACAATGGTGTTTACGAGCGTTTAATGGAGAGACCACCCCGGGTGGGACCCAGCGCGGCACGGCCCGTCAGCCTTGTCAGACACACTGACTGCGCTGTCCTGGGGACCCTCCCTCCCTGCCTTCCTGCCTCCCTCCCTGCCTGCCCGGGTCGGGCCCCTTTAGAGATGGTCCCCCCACCCACCCACCCCACTCCCATCTATGGTCAGCAGCTGGCGTCAAAAGCGGAGTTTTTTTGTTTTGTTTTGTTTTGTGTGTGGTGTGTGTGGTGTGTGTGGTGAGTGCTGTTGTTGTTGTTGTTCTTGTTCTTGTTTTCGTCTCATTTTCTATAGACATTTAATATTCTCATCTTACCCTGGAGTCAGAAAGAAACTTCACAAGGACAAAAGTCAAAACTTCTAAAAATTCAAACCTGACATTACATTTCGCAGGCAAACTGCCACGAATAAAGCTTTTTCCTGCTTAAGCATTTCACACACACACACACACACACACACACACACACACACACACACACACACCCACAATGCACGCACGCACGCACGCACTCACACACACACACACACACACACACACACACACACACACCACACACACACAACACACACACACACACACGCACGCACGCACGCACACACACTCTCTCTCTCTCTCACTCACACACACACACACACACACACACACACACGCACACGTGGACTCTGTCTGTCTGTTTTCTATCTGTCCGTCTCTCTCTCTCTCTCTCTCTCTCTCTCTCTCTCTCTCTCTCTCTCTCTCTCTCTCTCTTCACTCAATCGTCATCTTTTCAAACCATCGATTGGCCATACATTCCCCCCACCCCCACCCCCACACCCCGACCCCCCCCACCCCCTACCCCCAATCTTTAACTGTTGGTCGGGGCCATGTTTTTATGGGGAGTGGATTGAAAGGAGGATCCGCCTTGGACTGGCTTGTGACTTACTTCGCCTTGTGTGAGTCCGCTTCCACGGCATAGCTCACCTCAGCCTGAGCTGGGGGTGGGGGGGGGGGGGGGGTAGGGGAGGGGAGGAGGGAGAAGAGGCAATGGGGAGTGAAGGGGTTGGGTGGATGGGGGTGGGGGGTGGTGGGTTGGTATTATAGCAAAGGAAACGAGGTGAAGGATAGTGGAGATAGGCAGAGGGATGTTGGAGGGGTGGATGGTTGGTAAGTGTGTGGTGG
>JADBJO010028434.1:0-10000 GCA_016801955.1 Conus betulinus | reverse complement strand
AGATCAGAGTCCTATAGTATTGTTCCTTAGCTTTTTATAGTATTGTTCGTTTTTATCAGAGTTTGTCTACAGTATTGTTTCATCGTATCAGAGTTTGGCTACAGTATTGTTCATTAGGTTGTCTATAGTATTCATTTTAGCAGAGTTTTTTTTGTCTACAGTACTGTTTCATTTCATCAGAGTTTTGTCTCTATAGTATTGTCATGTTTACCAGGCGTAGACGTTTCTGCGTGCTATGTAGGCTGTGCCTTTCCTGGGGAGAACAGGGTCGCCCAGTTCTGGCGCCACCCTTTTCGTTGTGGCAACCATGCGCGTTTGCTTTTTATCTGTCAAACCAGAGGTTGTTTTCACATACATACTTTTGCCGAGACCAACCTTTTTTTTTTTTTGGGAAGTCCACCTTCTGTGCCACCTCAGTGGCATTGCCCCCACCCCGCTCATTCCGACCGCTCCTTCCGCCCCCCCCCAAGAACCGCCTGTCCACAAAAAACACCGCCACCCACGTCAAGACGTCAAGAGCAACCCAACCGGAGGCAAGACCCGCAACTGCTGCCGAGATCACTTCGATGGTGTTCAGTAGTGGGCCTGTTCTGATCGAACATACGCAGGAACACCACCTACTAAGCCCCTTACTGACGACATTAATTGCTTAGTGCGCGAGCCGTCGCGACCCGCGCCCCTCCCCACCACCCCCCACCCTTCCCCTACCGAGGGCGCGACCACGTCCGTCCAACGGACAGCCCCCATGACTCCCGGATGATACCGGAGACCCAAGGCCATAGACACGGACAGGACGTCAAAACTCGAGGTCCACCATGAGAGCAGGGCATAAAGGGCCACAGAATCTGGACTACTCTTTCTTTCTTTGTTGTAAATGCTGATCTGATGTATGTAATGATACACGGACTTCCCTTTTCCGGTCTGAGACTGTACGGGACAGGGCTGTACTACGCTTACTTTCGTAATATATCCTGGCTGGCGTCAACCAGCGAGAGATACCAGACATCTGAATAGTTGGTCAGGAAATTAGAGAGCAACACTCTCAGAGACGCATCCATTAAGTGGATGAAACTCGACTGTGTGGGGTCCCATTCTTCCCAACTGAGCCCGTAGCAACTCAACTCTGGGTAGAGCCGGTCCGGGGCAGAAAAATCCCCCACAGGCTCTGATGGGAATCGAACCCACCACCTTCCAACAGGGAGTCCGCGGCGCTAACCACTTCGCCACGGCAGCTGGTACCAAAGCAAACTTTGTTTATTGCACTGTGTTTCTTTAACGTGCGCAAAGTGTACTGTTCTGCAACACGGACCCAGTTGACCGTTTGGTCTGAAAGACTAGCACCCAGACCCAGAGACCTCCATTTGAAGTCTGGTAACAAGGAGAAAACTGTGAGCGGGACTCAAACTGTTCACCCATGGTTTTCTTTATCAACAGGATGATCTCTGGCAAATCTCCCCCTCGTTTTTCGTAATGTATACATATCTGTGAGTTAAACTCTGTACTCGGTTCTCCGCGAGGCGTTGGGATACAAACCATACCCCAGAAACACGATTCTGAAGAAATCACAGCGCTGCTACTCTGTCTACAACAGCCAGGACAGAAAAGAAAGGAAGGAACAGCAAAGGCAGACCCATCTAGAAGGCCGCGATTCCATGGCAGGCAGTACAGTAGGACAATCTTGAACACACACCAGTCCGCCAGTGTCCGATGACTTGGGGAACACACACACACCTGCTTTGGTTTTTGTACAACACTACAAACGACAATGGTATGAAACACCAACACCCCAATTTCCACACAATAAGAGCGTAGGACATTCTTTTTTTTTTTTTTTTTTTTTTTTTTCTTTTCCCATGGTCATTCAAAAACGAGAACGAACGTACGGTAACCAGTTTAAAATCCGCTGAACATGATCGTTACATGTCGGTTTCGTAACCTTCCTTCTGGTCTTCGTGCTTTTCGATGACGCATTGATCGGGTTCGACTACTAACAGTGGGGGTATTCCAAGTTCTCCACAATAACAACAACACCGAGTTTGAAAGACTAAGGTCCAGATCTTCTGTCGACAAGAGCGGGGACCAAACTGGATATTTAAACGTTGGTCTACTTTCCATCCCACTTCATCCTCGAGATGTCCGGAACCTTTACCGAACAGTCGCAGCAATTGTTTGTCCCACGGTATGTGGAGAGTAAGTACTGCCGGACAGTAGATCGACGCCTTAACGTTGACAAAAACACACAAGAGTCTTTATTTTCTGCCTTTTCAGGGTTCTGTGTGAATGAGGAGATAGATGGACGGAGTGAAGTTTGTGTCCATCTGCATGCACCCCCTCTCCCACCCGACCCTAACCCGGTTTAACTCCCAGTCTGACCAGCAGAGACCTTGAACTGTGTTGTGTGGTGTGTGTGTGTGTGTTTTGTGCCGCGCGCTTGGAATGTGTGTGTGGGGTGCATGGTCTCGTGACATGGACAAAGGGGGTAAAGAGAGACCGAGAGAGAGCTGAGTTTTTTTTTTTTCCCCTCCACCACCCCCCCGGCCTTGTACTATTTTATTTTTCTTCTTTCATTTTTGACTTTTTTTTAAAGGCGGGGTCCTTTCTGTTTGGTTTCTTTTTTTCTTTCCTTTCTCGTCCCCCCCCCCCCCCCCCCCCCCCCCTCCCTCCCACTTTCATCTCTCACACGTGACACCATGGCAAGTCTGTATGCTGTATGGATATTGATTATCTTGCGGATTTTGAATATTTTTGGCGTTTGTTACAGAGCGTCCTTGGTTTATTTTTGCACTGTTGTTGGTGTTGTGACACTTTCACAGCCCAGTGGTAACAGGGGCTGAAAAAAGGTTAAACTGAAAGAACAAAAGTTCCTGGGCAAATCTTCCTGGAAACCATCCTTGAAACGAAATACAAAAAATAGATGCAAGTATCCACACCAGAAGTTCACTAAGATGCGAATGAGAATAACGGGTGGGGAAGGGGGGGGGGGGGGAGAGAGCGCAGGGGGAATATGGGGGGAACGGGGAGGGGCCCGGTGGCCTGAGGGAGCGAGGAAGAGAGAGAGAGAGAGAGAGAGAGAATGTTGCATTTATCAAATGGCAGACACACTACCTGTGTAATATGCGTCCGCAAAATGTGCCGCCGTTTCCGCAGTGTGTCCGCGCCCCTACATCCCTTTTTTCCTCCGTCCTCGCGCCCGCACTTGTTGTGAGATAGGAGGAGAGATAGAGAGAGAGAGAAGGAGAGAGAGCGTGAGAGAAGGAGGGGGAGATGGAGCGTAAGAGGAAGAGATAGAAAGAGGTAGGGGCCGGCAAGCGAGGGAGGGAGACAGAAAGACAGGCAGTCTAAGAGAACGGGGTACAGAGAGAGACCGCGGAAACACGAGGTTGAGGGAGGAGAAAAAGAAAGATAGACAATGTATGTGTGGTGTGTGTGTGTGTGTGTGGTGTGGTGTGTGAGTGTTTGTGTGTCCCAGTTGTGACAATGTAGTCAACCGGCGCGAAGAGAGAAAGAGGAAGAGGGGGGAAAGAGAGGAGAAGAGGGGGGGAAGAATGAGAGGATGGGGGAAGATGAGAGAGAGAGAGCGATGTAAAGCAAATGGGGGAAGTATAAATGGATAGCGAGAATGAACCAGAAGAGAGGCGAGAAGTGTTGGTGCTGAGGTTATGTTGTTGAGACGAGAGAGGATGGTGCGTTCCATGAACGTGCTGTAGCTCCTTTGGGAACTTACTAGCCTGCCACGGATAGTGTGGCCCACCAAAAAAAACTTCGACGAACGGGTCCATAAACTACAAACTACGTTTATGTTAGAAGAAAAAAAAAAACTGCGAGACCTCGACCCTTTGCTTTGTTGCATCAGTGTTTTTGTTGTGTTATTCTGAAGACCAGACCTCTCCTTCCAGATGTTCATTGTCCTCTCTATTCCTCAGCCCTGCCGGCCTCTTTCTCGTCCATTTCGTTACCGTGTGAGATATGATGGCATGCGATTTCCCATTGCAAAAACCGCCTTGGTCAAAACCGCCGACTTTTGTCTTTTACCTTCACTCTGCAACTCAACTCTCCGGTGGATTGTTACAATCGTGTGAGAAAGAGAAGAGAAGGAGAGAGGATCGAGAAGAGAGCAGTGGAAAAGGGGGAAGTGAATATGTGGGATTGGGAGTGGTTGTGGTGGGTGGTGGTGCTTCGCAAGCTGGGCGGGCGTTGTTGTGTGTTGTGTGCTTGTGTGTGTGTGTGTGTGCGCGCAGCGCGCGGTGTGTGGTGTATGTAATGATATGTGTATGCGCGCTTGCGTGTGTGTGTATAAAGTGTTTGCAACTGTGTGACGTGTTGTATGTATTGTTGTGTGCGTGCGCGCGCGCAGCGCGCGCGCTGTGTGTGTGTTGTGTGTGTGTGTGATGTGTGGTGTGTGGTGTGAGGAGAGTCAGCCGTGTGTGTGGGTGTGTTGTGTGTTGTGCGTGTGTGTGTGTGTGCACCGCACGCGGGCTAACCTTTGTGTGTGTGCGTGCGTAGTTGTGTGTGTGTTTGTGTTTGTGTGTGTGTGAACAGGTCCTGGTCATCAGCACTGGAGAGTTAACTCGTGGATGTGATGCAGAGACACAACCATAAGAATCATCAACAGAAGGAAGTAAGAAAAAAAAATGTACAGACGAACCCGATGACTAGACCTTATAATAGTATACCTCTCCTTACTGCTGATGAGAAAGACTGACATCTTCCTAAGAAATCCATTAACACAAAGAGAAAAAAAATCAAACTATTGTCATTAGCCAAACAAATGTCTATAACATGGTTCATATCTGGACGGTCTCGATAAAAAAAATGCAAGAGATAAAAAAAAAAAAAAAAAAAAAAAAAAATCCAGCGATAAGCAAGGTAGTTGTGAATTCCGACGCATGATGAAAGGATAAGATAGTGAAGAACCGGAAAGCCCCTAAAGACCAGTCTTGACGAAACCTTACTCAATAGTAAGCCAACCAGAGGGGAAAAAACAAACAAAACAACAACACACACCAAAACCTGAAGGGATGAAGACAAAGTAAATGAAGTAAAGACAGAAACTTCTAACGCAAAAGGACAGAAAGTATAGAACGCAAAGAACAGAAAAGAAGATAAAACGCAAGAACAGAAAGTAATGACGCAAAGAGGACGTAAAGTATGACCGCAAAGACAGAATTATATGACATAAGTCAACTCAGTGTACTCAACAGCCAAGCTAAGACTTTGACAATGATAGACAAATGAATTACGCACAGCTAAACCACTGACAAAGTGGGGGCTATTACTGCTGAAACTGAAATAGGAATATCTAAAACTGCACACCAACGCACCACCAACCACCCACCGACAAAGATGATGAATAGTAACGATGAAGGGCTAAAACAGAATACCCCCGGAGTCAAACCGAACGGGACTCCAAACCACCATGACGCTTTATTAAAAATTCAAAAAAAAGAAAAAAAGAAAAAGACAAACCTCTTCTTCGCTCGGCCTGAAACTGCAACTTAGAATGCCATAGTTGACTGGATCAATATGACAGTACCCGCCGACTGAGAAAGAGAAATTCGGAAACAATTACACAGCATTTTACCACTTAAAACCCTACGAAGGGTTAATCCGAATCTCTGTGTGTTATGATTATCGTTCCTCTGATGTGGCTCTCATTTTTTTTCCTTTTTTTTTTTTTTTTCTTTTCTTCTTCTTCTAAAACAAAACACACCTATTTTCGCCTATTGTTCCGCCTCGTGTTGATTTTTTTTTTTTTTTTTTTTTGACATAATGATGGCGTCTTCTTTGAGAGTTCTTTCTTTTTTTCCCTTTATACGACTCGAATCCACCACTGTTTTTTTTTTCTTTCCTATAACGACCCCCCCTCACTCTGTTTTTTTGCTTAACAACAATAATAATATCACCCTTCTCATAAACTTACTTTTTGTTTTTTTTTGGCTTTCCACATTCTTACAAATCTATTTCGCATTCATCTCATCTTAATCATTTTACCTTTGTAATTTTACCTCTTTTTTATGCATTTCATTTTCAAAAATGTCCCCAATCCTTATTATTCGGATTTTCTTCCCCTTCTTTAATGACATCTCACACTTCAGTGTAAATAAGTTTTTCCCCCCTTCTTGCTGCTATTTGCTCCAGCTTCGTCATACAATGTGGTTGAGAGAAGGGTGAATTGTGTGTGTGTGTTTTTTTTTTACAAAAAAAATCCCTTAGGCACTGGGAATGTTTTTTTTTTTTGTTTCTAATTGGGAATTCCCATTACTTCATCGTTGTTATTTTTATATGGGCGGAGGATGGGTGGGAGAGAGAGGAGAGAGAGAGCAATTTTCAAAACTGATCTGCAAACCAAAATCCACGAAACACAGCCACAGAAAAAGATTTGAAATGAAAAGAAAACACGAAACACACACAGCACACAAAGGATTTGAAAGACGAAAGTAAAACCCATGACGTAGCTAGAACCTGCTTATCTAACAATAGCTAAGATCTAAAAAAAAAAAAAAATCAAACTATAAAAAAAAAAGGGGGAAAAAGTTTAATATCTAGACATTTGTCTTCTACATTCAACTGGGAAAAGGCTATACCAACGTTTGATTGGACACACACACACACACCACACACACCCGCGCGCGCACACACAACTACCGCTCACACACACCGGCGGCGCGCGCACACACAACACACACTTTCGCACACACACACGTATGCACACGCACACACTCGCACCACGCAGTTCTGACAAGCTAACACACTCACCGGACACACACGTCACGACAACACAAACAATCACACCGCACACCACACAACCCAACCACCACACAGACACTTTCCCCCCCAAAAACGAAACAGAAGCCCCGGCACTATCCCCTCTACACGCACCATACCAACGCACGAGGTCGCGAAGACACCTCTCTCTCCTCTCACCACGTGCCACCCACTCACAAACACACCGACTGACACCACGGAACAACACACAGAAAAGCATCCAGCCTTGTGGTTACACATTCCAACCTACCTCCCAACAACCACACCATTCCCTGTATCTGTGCTTAGTAGCCGGCAACTGACCCCCCCCCCTGTCGTCTGCAAGTAATAACGTGAAGGGACACCCTGCGTTGAGAGGAGAAAAACCAAAGACCACTAAGCACACACCAAAGAAAACACCCCCCCCCCAGACTTGGGGGGGTGTCGCGCTATCTCCACAACACTTGTTAATCAAAACAAAAGTGAAACTGGAAAGGAACTGTAAAGATATACAGATTTTTTGTTTTTTAGAGCCACGCTCGTTACCGGACTTGCCACCAAACGAAACCAAACGACTCCAAATCGAAAAAAATAAAAATGAATAAAAAGAAGAGGAAGAAATGCACACCACAGAACTGGATATGATATAAGCCCTGTACATGTCCACGTGCGAGTCGGTTCCCTGCTGTGTATGTTATCAACTCGGGTTTCCTCTCCAAAGGAAAAAAGATCTGATCGTCCTAACCTTACTTACGCCCTGGAACCACGCGGATACAAACATACATACAACCTCCTCCACCCCCCCCCCCCCCCCATCCCCCCAATCATGCTCTTTGAGAACCGAGAATAAAAGTGCTCTCAGTACGCCTAACAATCAAATGAAGAGAAAAGACATATGCTGGCCACACATATACCACCAATCTTAAAGAAAGAAAAAAAAAAAGTAACAAACACACCCACAGCATCCCCGACTTCTGTCCCCCACACGCAGGTTGCGCGCGCGCGTGCATGCGCGCGCGAGGCATCTGCACCCCATCCACTAACCCTCCCACCCCATCCCTCCCCTCCACACAAACACACACACACACACACAATTAGGTAGCTAGCTTTTTCTTCTAAGTGATGACAAAAAAAATGCCAACGCGTGCCATCAACTTACGACCGAATATCCCCATTTCTTAAGAACCGAGACCATTGCCGACCTGTAATGTGAATCTAAACCAAAATAATCCCTCTTTTTTTTTTTCAGCTGTCATACAATCTCGGACAAAAACCGAACGAACATTCAAAACACTTTTCAAGAGCTTCCAAAACATCCATACCTCACATTTGATTCCTTTCTTTACATAACCTGACTTTTTTTTTCTTTTTGAAAACCAAAGATTTCAAATCATTAACTCTACAACAAACGGTTTACACGGTTTTCGAGAACTGACTATTCTTGTTTTCACCGGAAACTGATCGTCAGTGTTATGAGTTCCATAATTCTGTACACTGGGATGGGTGGATGAAACAACCGAGATAAAAAAACTTTTTTTTCTTAAAAAAAAAATACTGCAAAATGAATTCTAATATTAGGTGTACGTTTATACATATTAAAACTGACGACGTGTATCATCATTTCTCTAAAAGCTCTTATTCAACTTTCTGCACTCTGACGACCTAAAACAGAATTCATTTTAAAACAGTACGTGTGATTCAAGATGAGGCCTTTTCTTTTCCCTTTGCCCCCGATGTAAAAAAAAAAAAGAAAAAAAAACAAAGAAAAAAGAAAAAGTTGAAATGTTGAGACCTGTACCAAAGAGTACTATTAAACTGTAAAACAGGCAACCAGATTTTAAAAGTAAGAAAACCAAACCGCTTCACGCGTTGACCAAAATACCGAACACCTACACCCAAACGCGCTGCACGCGCACATTCATACACACAAACACACATAGAAAACAGTACTTAAGGTATACGCATGAGCATTCAACCTAAAACTTTTTTTTTTAAGTACCAAAGCAAAAGAAAAACTCAAAACAATATACCCAAACGTGCTGCACGCCGCACATACACAGGACAAACCAACCACACACAGATACACACACTTAAGATATACACATAAACATTCAACACCGATTTCTTTTTTTTAAAAGGACAAACAAACACAAGAAACTTCAAAACAAATAACGGCTTAACCAAGGTATGCAGACTTCTGACAACACAAGGCAACTGTAATAACACCACAATCCACTACAAAACACGAGGGAGAAAGAAAATGCAAACCAATAAAAAAAACAACAAACAAAAAATCGAAAATAATGAATGATGAGCATAGTAAATGACGAGTCAAGAGGCCCAGCCGCCGTCAGGTTTCCAGCCGGCGTCGGCCCGGCCCGGTTCTGTATGGCGAAGACACGGGGGGGGCCCAACGAAAAGAAGAAGTGATGGAGCGCAGCCAGCAGACTCTCCACTGTCCGTGCCACGTGATGAGTGTTCCTGACGCGCAGTCCAACGCCAGCCAGTCTGGTGGGTGCCGTGTTCCCGACACATACCCTCCCCTCGTTCCTCTCTGTCACAGCGTTTTTGGTCCCTCCCGCCGAAGTTGGTGCGACACTTCTGTTTGTTTTTCTTTTCTTCCCGAAAATATAGTATCTCAGCGCTGTGTCCGCCCCCCCCCCCCACCCCCCCCCCCCCCCTTCACTGGAATGCTGATCTCTCTCCCCCCCCCCCCCCTCCCACTTACAAACGAATTATCCATTGACAAGACCTCTGGCTGTCGCCTACCCCCCCCCCCTCCCCTCCCCATACCCACCCCCCTTGACTCCCTCAGCCACTCTTTTTTCATTTTCGGTTTTTGTTTGCTAACATGTTGCTGGTTCTTTTACGTGATTGTCAATTCCAAAGCTTTTCAAACTCGCGGTCATGTTCCTTGTTTCCCCCACCACATGAATTCAATTTAAAGTATCATCAACATGATCCAGTTTATCCCTCCATCCCCCCCCCCCCCCCCCCCCCACCCCCCCCAAGACACACATGTCACCCAAACCTCTCCTTCCACCTGCATACCTTTGACACAAAAATTTTAAATCGATCAACAACGTCCCGACTGAAACTATCCACTACACATTCACAGACCCCCCCCCCTCCTCACACGACAGGGTTGTACCACCACTCTATCTTGATTCCCCCCCCCGCGACCTTCTTGTTTCTTTTTATCTTTTTTGCCTAACATTTATTCGCTTGTCACACACACACACCTCACACACACACT
>JADBJO010028433.1:7500-17500 GCA_016801955.1 Conus betulinus | reverse complement strand
AATTATTGTCGATAATAAGACCAAGTAGTTTGTGAGAACTTACTTCATCTAATACTTTATCGTATATTTTAAATTCCTTTAAATTATCTTTGATGTTTGTCGCTTTTGCCTTGTTGATATCAACATGAATTTAGACTTTTGAAGATGAAGTGCCATATGATTAAGTTTTGTCCATTTTATGAGCCTGTCAACGTATTTTGTAAGTCGGCGCACACTACATCTGCATTTTTCCTTTATTGTGTAGGGGTGGTGTCATCAGCTAACAGCTCACAAGAAGAGGAAATGTAAAGAGGGAGATCGTTAATGTAAATTGTAAATAATATCGGTCCTAAGACTGAACCCTGAGTCACACCAAAATTGACTAGCATGAAAGTGGATGATATCATATCTTGAACAACTATTTGCCTTCTGTATGATAGAAAAGATGAGAGAAGACTGACAGATTTTGGAGTTAAACCATACAAAGTAAGTTTTATCAAGAGGAGATCATGGTTAATAACATCGAAGGCTTTAGCAAAGTCATCAAATATCGTTCCTGTAAGAAGATCATTATTGATATTTAAATGCCACTGTTCTACTCGATTGGTAAGAACCGTCTGACGTGAATGATTTTCTCTAAAACCGCTTTGATTTGAATGAAATAGTTTTTGTAACGAGAAGTGCTCTTTGAGGTTTTGCTTAAGGTGCTTTTCTAAAGGTTTAGACAAAATTAGACAGAATGGAAATCGGTCTGTAGTTCGAAGGGTCCTGTGAGTCACCAGATTTTTTAAAATGACAAAACTTTAGTTCTTTAAATATATGTTGATAATAGCATTTCTGAATATAAGGTTATAAATGTAATTAAGGCTATCAGAGATTGTAGGTGCGGAAAATTTCAAAATTTTTCTATCTTTATTATCTAATCCCCGGCTCTTAGAGAGAGACAGACAGACAGAGAGACAGACAGACAGATAGAGAGAGAGAGAGAGAGAGAGAGAGGAGAGAGAGAGAGAGAGAGAGCAAACTAGGAGGAGAGAGAGAGAGAGAGAGAGAGAAAGAAATAAAGAAAGAAAGAGAGCAGGAGAAGATGGGGGCAGAGAGAGACAGACAGACAGACAGGCAGACAGACATGGAGACAGACAGACAGACAGAGAATGTTTGTCATCGATGAAAAAAAAAAAAACAGAATTGCAGCCAGGCTGCAATGCTGCATCCGACCTTCAGAAAAGGAAACTTTCTCTAAATTACAACAGCACAATGACATTTGTTGACATAGACATAAAAGTGCAAGGTGCATAAAGTAATCATGAATGCTAGGAGATAACTGCATAAAAAACGCAACATACACATATAAGAGAGAGGGGGGAGAGTGTGTGTGTGCATGTGTGTTTAACGAGGGGAAAACTGAACAGAAAAACCAGACAAGCTTTTTTTTTTATTTTATCATACATACATTCATACAGACTGACAGATAGATACACTGACACACACACAGACAGGCAGACAGAGAAACATTAACAACAGACAATGCCTGAACACTAGAACTCACGTAGGCAGAAAAAAGGACTACGTTGAAAAGGAAACAAACCTGAAACAAAAATGGGGAAGGGGGGGGGGGGGGGGGGGATAGAGAACTCTCGTGTGTATGGAGCAGCTCTGAGAACCACAAAGTGGCAATAAATGAGGAGAGGACCAAAAAAATGGAAAGAAACAAATGTTTATGGAAATAAATGAAACAGCGAAAGAAAAAGGAACCGCGCTATGCAAAACGTATCTTCCATCCCAAAAAAAATTTCTTCAAGAGAGGGGAGAACATCCACGTACTGTCCCTTTTTTTTTTTTTTTTTTTTTTTTTCTTTTTTTTTTTTTTGTGAGTCATCCGTCTTCCTATCCCCTTCCGTGGAGTTATACAGTGACGGATCGTTCCAGCGCCCCTGTACAAAGCCCCATCTGGAACCGTTCTGTCACTACATCACCTCCCACAGTCTGCAGGGAGCAGCAAATGACAGGCCGTCGAGAGGCTGCCGTCCACAGGAGACTCTGCACGGCCGCTAAGTCACTTCGCAGTGTTCAGTTTGTGATGGTCCTCATACTACGTACTCGGGGGAACTTGTCGCTGACCCAGACTGCCAATAACAAGCCGCTCAGTCACGGAGCCAAGACTCAAAGCTCGGGACTCAAAAACGTTGGCACTTATAGATGAAGATTTTAGACAGTGCCTAACCTTCCAGCATGCGCTTCCTATTCTAACCTTTTTTTTAATCTAAAACACGATGTAAAACTGTAACATGGTAAATATCAACAAAACGAGCAAGTATGGGTAACACCCTCTCCCCCTCCCCCCCCCCCCCCCCCCCCCCCCCCCCGCACATCCCCCCCCCCCCCCTTCCCATTTCCCCCCCCCCCATCCGGATGGCAGTGCCACATCCATCCAGCGACAGCCCCCATGAAACTTGCCCATATTGATGACCTTGACATGACCTTACTATGTGCATGGGTGTGTAGCGGAAATCGAAAAATGAGGTTACCATGACAACAGGACACGAGAGATTCCACATTCTCAGACTTTTTTTCAGTGAATACTAGTGAGGATGAGACTGAAGAAGACGATGCTAAGAAGTTCCAGTCTTACCTGAGATGACGTGGCAGGGATGCTGTCTGTGCTAGTTCTCATGACATATCGCGGATCTCGACCAGGCCCGAGAGATACCCAGGCACTTGCGGTGTTGGTCAGGAAATTCGAGCACCACTCTTAGAGCAACATCCAGGAGGTGGGGTAAAATTCAGTCATGGTGATTCAGACTTCCCTAATCTGAACCCATAGCAGGCTCAACTCTGGATATGAGCCGGTCAAAATCCCATAGATAGATCAGCGCCCGTGTTGAGAGTCAAACCAACGACACCCCCGGTCCACAGTCCGCGATACAAAAACCACTGCACTACAGTGTAAGTCGACGAATAGGTCAAGTCATATTATTTTATCCACCACTCTAACTCACCTATTTTGTAATAATCATTATCTACATCAGCCTAACCATCTCAGGAGAATGGAGGCGGGAGGAGGGGAGTGGGGGGGGGGGGGGGGGGGCATCTAACACGGCACTTCTACCACCAGAACGACACACGTGAGACTATGCAGCGAAAATGTCTTTTTCTCTCCCCATCTTCCATAGCATCCTCAGTAGCACGACACTACGCTGCTCATTCCGGCTCTCTCAGACACAGCTACGCCCTTGCCGCACTTCAAGCACCACAATCCGCCTGCGAGTTTTTGAAGTTAATGCCTGCGTGAGGCCATCCAACCAGATGAGAGGGAAAATGCCAGTGTTGGGCGTCAGTAAAGTTCAAAAACTGGCGAGGTCTTCGTGCGAATCCGTGGTCCATTCACTGCGCCAGAGATGTACAAGCGACAGGATCAGTGTCGTCGCCTTGGTTGGTTGGAGTTCCCTGGCTCACATTGAAGGCAATCATCACATCTGTTGGTCTGATTGGCTCTGCGTCTTCATGGGTCGGACATTTGTTTATCACAACCTACCGCTGAATCCGTCAAATTGTCAGGTTTTGACTCCCCCCCCCCCCCCCCCCCCCCCCCCCCCCCACCCCCCCCCCCCCCCCCCTCCCAACACACACACACCCAACACACACACACACACTGTGGTTTTGCCCAAGTGAGCGAAGACTACACACACACACACACACACACACACACACACACAAGAAGTTGGCGCAGTCAGCGGTTACCCATGACGGATACAGCAAGAACAATCATTCTCTTGCCGTCAGCAGGGGGGAAGCCAAGAACAACCATTCACGAACCGGACGGGAACACAACCGAAACGAACTGTTCCGGACTCCAGCCGAAACGACGGGGGGGAAGCGGGGATCGAGAGACCTATCCTCTGGCCTCGTCATCTTTGAGGGAGACAAGCAGACTGACGCCCCCTTCTGTGCGATCACAGACACTGGTTTGATCGGGTCATAGGATACCTACATGAAAGCGATGATAACTTTCTGTGTCTAAGAACTGAGAAAGGACCAACAGTGCAGCCTAAATAAGACTTCTCCGAGCGAAGAGTTATTCAGCCGAAAATTATTGTGCTGTTTTCTGTCTTGAAATGATCGAGTTTACCTGTTCACACAAACGAGGGTGCGCTCTATAGGAATACGCGCTCGCGCACACACACACAACACACACCACACACACACACACACACACACACACACACATAAGTGGGCGCGCGCGCGTAAGCACACATATGCACTCAGACATGTTTTTTGTGCTCACACTTTTGTTCCATTCTGCTATATCCTGGCCCCACCTCCAACCCTCCCTCTCTCTCGGTCTGTCTGTCTGTCTGTCAAGCTCTCCTCTCCTGTCTCTAGTATCTCTGTCTATCTGCCTCCTGTCTCTCTCTCTCTCTTCTCTCTCACTCTCTCTTCTCTCTCTCTCTATCTCTCTCTCTCTCTCTACTCTCTCTCTCTCTCTCTCTCTCTGCCTAAATTGTCCCCCTCGTAAAGAAAGCATGTGTTTTGCTCTCTCGGTCTCTCTCTGTCTCTGTCTCTCTCTCTCTCTCTCTCTCTCTCTCTCTCTCTCTCTCTTTCTCTCTCTCTCTCTCTCTCTCTCCTCTCTATCTCTCTCTCTCTGTGTATGTGCGTGTGTGTTTCATATGCGTGCATAACAATCATCAGATGCGCCGGTGTCTGTGAGTGTATAACACACATTCTAAAAACCTATCCCGGAGAAAATTGTTTAGCGAAAAGGTATTTACAGGGAAAAAAAAACCAGTTATTTTCATAAAAAAGATTAAAATGAGTATGAAAATAGAGGACAAAAAACAAATAAATAGAAACAGAGTCTAGGCATATGCTCAGGAGACATTTTGGGGGATTTTTGTAAGCAAAAATGAATGATATATAAAAAAAGTTGTGTGCACAGTTCCAATGGCGTTTGAAAAGTATGCTGGAAGCTTCTGTATTTCTGTTTGAGCGAAAAATATGTTCTAGGTAAAGAGAGAAAAACAAATAACACAGCGTACATGAAATGTCATAAACATAAAACCTTAAGTCGTGTGCTTTTTCTTGTTTCGTTGTTGTTGTTGTTGTTTTTGTTTGTTTGCTGGGGGCGTTGTTTGTTGTTGTTGTTGTTGTTATTGTTGTGTTGCTGTTGTTTTGTAAACTCTTCAGAACAAATTGTGTGTCCATCTTCAGAAATTATGTGTCACTATTTTTTTTTCTTTTCTGCCATTCTCTGTTGACTCTTTTGAACAAAACTATGCTTTCCACTTTCAGAAAATTGTGTGCCACTAATTTTCACTTTTCCTCCACTCTCTTTGACTCTTTAGAACAAAAACCGTGTGTCCACCTTCAGGCCAAATTGTATGCCACTAATTTTTCTTTTTCCTCCTCATTCCCTGACTCTTTGGAACAAATGTATTTCCATCTTCAGGAGATTGTATTCCACCTTTATTTTCTCTTTTCTGCCGTTCTCTTTGACTCTTCAGAACAAACTGTGTTTTCCACCTTCAGGAAATTGTGTGTCAACTAATTTTCTCGTTTTCTAAAAACTCTCTTTGACTCTGCAGAACAAATTGTGCTTCCAGATTCAGGAAATTGTGTGCCACGAATTTTCTCGTTTTTCTAAACTCTCTTTGACTCTGTAAAACAAATTGTATTTCCGCCTTCAGAAAATTGTGTGCCCACGATTTTTCCTTTTTTCACATCCACTCCCTTGTGACTCTTCAAAATAAATTGTATGTTTCCATCTTCAGAAAGGTGGTGTGCCAATGATTTCCTCTTTTTCGCTGCTCTCTTTGACCTCAGAACAAATTTGTGTTTCCACCTTCAGAAAGTTGTGCCTGTGTGCCAGTCTTTTTCTCTTTTTCCGCTACTCTCTTTGATCCAGAACAAATTTGTGTTTCCACCTTCAGAAAGTTGTGTGCCAGTTGTTTTCTCTTTTTCGCTACTCTCTTTGAACTCAGAACAAATTTGTGTTTTCCACCTTCAGAAAAGTTGTGTGCCAGTTGTTTCTCTTTTTCGCTGCTCTCCTTTGACTCAGAGCAAAATTTGTGTTTCCACCTTCAGAAAGTGTGTGCCAGTTGTTTTCTCTTTTTTCCGCTACTCTTCTTTGACCTCAGAACAAATTTGTGTTTCCACCTTCAGAAAGTTGTGTGTGCCAGTTGTTTCTCTCTTTTCGATGCGCTGCTCTTTTTGACTCAGACAAACTTTGTGTTTCCACCTTCAGAAAGTTGTGTGCCAGTGTTTCTCTCTTTTTCGCTGCTCTCTTTCAATCAGGACCAATTGTGTTTCCACCTTCAGAAAGTTGTGTGCCAGTTGTTTTCCCCCCCCCCACCCCTCTTTTTCGCTACTCTCTTTGATCAGAACAAATTTGTGTTTCACCTTCATGCAAAGTGTGTGCCAGTTGTTCTTCTTTTTCGCTACTCTCTTTGACTCAGAACAAATTTGTGGTTCCACCTCAGAAAGTGGTGTGGCCAGTTGTTTCCTCTTTTTTTGCTGCTCTTATCTCTGACTACAGAAACAAAATGTTGTGTTTCCACCTTCAGAAAGTGTGTCGTGGCCAGTTGTTTTCTCTTTTTCGCTGCTCTCTCTGACTCGGAGAACAAAAAAAAAAAAAAAAAGCAAATTTGTGTTTCCCACCTTCAGAAAGTTGTAGTGCCAGTTCGTTCTTCTTTTTCGCTGCTCTCTTTGACTCAGAACAAATTTGTGTTTCCACCTTCAGAACAAGTTTGTGTGCCAGTTGTTTGTCTCTTTCTCACGCTGCTCTCTTTGACTCAGAACAACATTTGTGTGTTCCACCTTCAGGAAAGTTGTGTGCCAGTTTTTTTTTCTTCTTTTCGGGCACTTCTCTTTGACTCGTTCCTCTTTTTATTCTTTTTTCATAATCTTCTTTCCTGTAATCCACTATCCGTCTTCTTTTGTTATTGTTCTTGTTGGTTGCCTTTGTGGTCTGTCCATCTCTTTCAAATGTTTTCTCTCGTTCTAACAAATGTGTCGGGTTTTCTCGTTGTGAACTGACCACCTAGGGTAGTGAAAAGGCACACGCTGACCAGACCGGACAGTCCATCGTGCCCATTCTGTAGTGTCTTATTGACCAGTCATCGCTGTATCCACTGGACCATCGCTGAACAGCAACTGCCGTTTCAAAAGAACGGGGTCTATCTACTATGAGTGGTTGACTGGGCTGATTGACCCCCCCATGAATGAATGGATGACTGAATAAATGAATGGACGAAGGGTACAATGACCATGAATGACATGAATGAATGAATGAATGAATGAATGGAAATGAATGAATTGATAGCATACACTCCATTTGAGTTTCAGATCAAATTCTTTTTCACAGGGTTGAGCGTCATTTTGATCAATAATAAATAATCAGTAAATAATTGATTTCAAAACCAGCAATAGTCGAGTGGCGGAATTCGTGAATGACCGAGGTGGTTGATGATTTGAAACAAGGGAAAACCTTTGTTATTATATTGTTTTGTGAAACTTGGTTTTCTGTGTTGTGAAGTGTTTAATTCAGAGAGAATGATGGAAACCTCTGCAAGGACTCTGTTACCGTGCTTGGCAGTTTGACTCACCACAAAATTACTCAGTTCGTCTACTCTCCGGACACTGAATACACACTGAACATCACAGCCACTCAAATGACCGTAGGCATGGCGCCTTACCTGGCCATCACGTCGGTTTCACACGCTATCATAGGTTAGGTTTGGTCTTGTTTTGTTTTTTTTTTACTTTTTCAGCTATGGTTGCGTTTCGGGCGAAAAGTGGCCCCTGGAGCGGCCCGCGGAGGGGCAGCGCATTCGAGTGTGTGTGTGGTGTGTGTGTGTGGTGTGTGTGTGTGCTGTTGTGTGTGTGTGTGGTGTGTGTGTGTGTGCGTGCGTGCTGCTGTGCGTGGTGCGTGCGTGCGTGCAGGCGTGCGGTGTGCATGCTGTGCAATGTGGGGTGTTGTGTGTGTGTGGTGTGTGTGCGTGTGTTGTGATGTGTGGGTGTTGGTCTGTCTGTCCTGTTCTGTCTGTCTCTGTCTGCGTGGCATGCGGGTGTCCCGTGCGTCCGCGTTGCGTGTGTGTGTGTGTGTGCCCCTGTGTGTGGTGTGTGTGTGTTGGGTGTGTACGTGTGTGTGTGTGTGGTGTGTGTGTGGTGTGTGTGTGTGTGTGTGTGTGTGTGGTGTGCTCGCGCGCGACGCACGCGCCGTGTTTGTGTGTGTGTGTTCCTGTGTGCTGTGTGTCCGACGCCTGGGTGTGTGTGATGTGTCGTGTTGTGTGTGCTGTGCGTGTGTGTTTGTGTGCCCGTGCGTGCCCTGCCGTGACCTGAGTGCCCTGCGTGCTGCGTGAGAGAGCTGGATAATGAAGAGAACGACGCTACCCCTGAGACCGAGAGAAGAGAAGAGAAGACATAGCAGACGAAGTTCAGAGTTCTAGAAAGAGAATGGGTGGTGCCATCTCCCTCTCTTTCCTCATCTCTCTCATCCTCCTCAACAACAATCTCTCTCTCCTCAACTCTCCTCTCCTGTCCCTCCACTCTCCCCTCATCTCATCTCTCTCTCTCGTCCTCTCTCTCCCACCACCAATCAAGTTTCAACCCCAAGCTGTCCGTTGATTCTTCTTCCCCAGTGCCATCGTACCCCAACACTGCTAGCCGCCGTGGACAAGGTGACGTCACACTGCCGTGACGTTAAAAGTGGTGCCGTCCCCCACGTCCCCAGGGGCCGGGCGGACCACCCCACAGGCCGGGGCCCAACCACCTACTTACGCTCGGTGCATGTGATCGGAGCATGGGGTCCGCCTACCCTACCAATATTTCCACCACCCGTACAATTCCCACACCCTTCTCCAAGTACTGTGCGTACAGTTATGGGTGGGGGAAAAGGGCAGTGCCGCAGTTAGAGGGCGAGCATGCCTTTGGGTGCTGAAAACTGAGTTCCGATTTGAATTCATTTTATTTCATTGTACATTTCATCTCTTTGCTGTATTTGTTGTGTTTGGTGGCTTTGTTTTTGTTTTGTTTTGTTTCGTTTTGTTTGTTTGTTTTCTTTTGTGACTTTGCACTCGTTTTTTGTTTCTCGGACATAGTTTGTTTCTGGTTCTTTCTTTTTACACTTTCCGATTTGGGTTCAGTAAACCGGGTCAGTCCGCTTGTGTATGTGGGTTTGTTTCTTTTCTTTGGTTCTTGTTTCTGTCTGTGAATTAACTCCGACGACACATTGCGTGGGTTCAAAAAATAATCAACTGTGACTAAGAGAGTACAGACGAGAGAGACGACCCGAAGAGAGAGAGAGAGACGAGAGAGCCACGACGAGGAGAATGGTGTGGGTGTGTGTCGTGTGTGTGTGTGTGCCCCCATGTGTGTGTGTTGTGCGCTGCGTGCGTGCGTGCGTGCCGCGTGCGGGAGTGCCCGTGTGTGTATATGCGCCGAAGACAACATACTACGCATTCTCTCAATCACATCGGCGCGTGAACAGTAAAAGCACGTATCTGAATAATACAATACCAATATGCTACCTGGTGAAACTAGACGGGCAAACAACACAACAACACACAATGGCGGACGACAACACAGCACACCACACACATCAACAACAGCAACAGCAATAACACTATTGTTTGATACTCCGGTGGCAGGTTACGAGGCAAGTCCACTGCGCGAGTTGTTTACAGCCTGAGACCCCCCTTACTGGCCTACAACTTCACAACTGACCGCCCACACAGTGTGACATCGCGGAGTGCACCTCGCCCCCCGCCTCTCTCCAGGTGGGTCGGCCCCGCCCGGTCAACCACCAGAACCCGTCTGGTCCAGTGTCCAATGGGCAACAGCACTCGTAACTCATCATGTTATTTTAGGCTAGGGCACTTTCTCCCAGATGCGCAGATGATGGGGACGGGGGTATGGGCCCTGGGTGGGTGGGGGGGGATTTTGTCGAGGTGCACCGTGTCTTGTTTCACAAGTAGTGAGCCGGTAGAATCGTTTTGGACAAATTGGTTTTAGTTGTTACTATTTA